>PISX010021513.1:0-33500 GCA_004024625.1 Mellivora capensis
TATGTCTCCAAAGGCAAAGGAAACAAAAGCAAAAATGAACTTTGGGGACTTCATCAAGATCAAAAGCTTCTGCACAGCAAAGGAGACAGTCAACAAAACAAAGAGGCAACCCACAGAATGGGAGAAGATATTTGCAAATGACAGTACAGACAAAAGGTTGATATCCAGGATCTATAAAGAACTTCTCAAACTCAACACATACAAAACAGATAATCATATCAAAAAATGGGCAGAAGATATGAATAGACACTTCTCCAATGAAGACATACAAATGGCTATCAGACACATAAAAAAATGTTCATCATCACTAGCCATCAGGGAGATACAAATTAAAACCACATTGAGATACCACCTCACACCATTTAGAATGGCCAAAATCAGCAAGACAGGAAACAATGTGTGTTGGAGAAGATGTGGAGAAAGGGGAACCCTCTTACACTGTTGGTGGGAATGCAAGTTGGTGCAGCCACTCTGGAGAACAGTGTGGAGATTCCTCAAGAAGTTAAAAATAGAGCTTCCCTATGACCCTGCAATTGCGCTACTGGGTATCTACTCCAAAGATACAGATGTGGTGAAAAGAAGGGCCATCTGTACCCCAATGTTCATAGCAGCAATGGCCACGGTCTCCAAACTGTGGAAAGAACCAAGATGCCCTTCAACAGATGAATGGATAAAGATGTGGTCCATATACACTATGGAGTATTATGCCTCCATCAGAAAGGATGAATACCCAACTTTTGTAGCAACATGGACGGGACTGGAAGAGATTATGCTGAGTGAAATAAGTCAAGCAGAGACAGTCAATTATCATATGGTTTCACTTATTTGCGGTGCATAACAAATAACACGGAGGACATGGGGAGATGGAGAGGAGAAGGGAGTTGAGGGAAATTGGGGGGGAGATGAACCATAAGAGACTATGGACTCTGAAGAACAACCTGAGGGTTTTGAAGGGGCGAGGGGTGGGAGGTTGGGGGAGCCAGGTGGTGGGTATTACGGAGGGCACGCATTGCATGGAGCCCTGGGTATGGTGTAAAACTATGAATTCTGTTACACTGAAAAGAAATTATATATATATATATATATATACATATATATATATATATATATATATATGAAGTTTTTTCAATTTTTTTAAATAAAAATCCTTTTTTAATAAAAATTTGATTTCTGGTTTTTGCTACTCTGAACTATTATTCACTGCATTATTGGAAAAAAGGAAGAGGGATGGAAGGAGAGAGAGGAAGGGAAGGAGAAAGGAGGGAGGAAGGGAAGGACAGAGAAAAATGGATGAAGCAAAGAAGGAAGGAACAAAGGAAGGGGAGGAGAGAGGCAAAAAAAAAAAATCTATTATTCAAAGGGCTGAAAATATTTGGCCAAAAATTCCATGAAAATGTTCATTGAATTAAACTTCTCCTTATTTAGTCTCCCTTTATAAGCCATTTAATTGCTGTGGTGTATTAAAAATCTTTAAAGAATTGAAAGCATTTTATGTATTTATTATAGTGAATACAGAATTTTGAACTAAAATTCATGATGCATCTATACATACAAGGAAAATTACAATACTTAAAAATCCCATCAAAGTTGAAGCCCTCAAATTGGTTTTCTGAAGGTAGTAGATTGGTCACTATTCAAGAGATCATGGATATATACAAGTCAAACAAATCGAACCCTTTTAAATTAGTCTCATTGACTTGATTATGTCACGCAGATAACACTTAAATGAGGCTCCAAAGACAAGAGAACTAGAGGATCTTTTTTGTAAATGTACCTTCTTCCATGATTTCCATCATCTTAAGGTTCACCAATTCAAGGTATAAGTTGAGAGAGATCATAAGCCCATTTTGCAGATGAGCAAAGTGAGGTACAGAGGTGTGGGGATGAACTGCTTTTAGTCATGGGTTTGTCCCTGCACCTCCTCTAAGACTCTACACCTTGCTCAAGCCTGTTTGTTTAGGGAGAGGCGAGCTTGCCACAGAAGAGGATCGTGTTGGTATGGCTGTGCCTTATGAAGAACAAGAACGGGTGGTTTGCCAGGAACTGAGCCCGGATGGGGAGTCTTTTCACGAGGAAACTGTCCCCAGTGGCTGCTGCCGCCTCGGTGCCCTCTTCGTTGACATCCACGTATGACTTGTGGACGACCTTTGATAAATACAGGCCATCAACTGGTGATATTCCAGAAAGATCTGCTTTGATCTCGTTGAAGATATCTGTCATGCCTAGAGAATTTAGCAGGGAATTTAGCTCATACTGGATTTCAAGCCTGAATCTGGGGATGTGTACTTCAACTTCCCTCTCCACCATGTTAGCAGAGCTGGTCCACTCATAAAATGTCTTCATGTTCAACCGCTTCTCTATCTGAGAAACAAAACACAGATGAGTCCGCATGAGCCAAACACATGCTCTCTGTATTAAGTGCTGTTTTATAAATCCCAGTGTGAATGATTCAATGTATTCCTTGCTTGCTTTTCTACTTAGAAAATGTGCTCCAGTCCCATCTGGAAAAAAGAAACAGAGTCTCACACTCAGCCAGGTCTTCCCTGTTCTAATATCTTTTATCCACCTTTCCTAAGTCAGGGTCTCCAATGTGTACCCTACAGTCTTCTGCTTCAGCTCCCTCAGCATGTAGGCTTCACCTACACTCCCTCTCTGGCCTCTGTAGTCCTTGCGTGTCCTGGGTGAATTCACCACTTCTTCTCGGTTCTCAAACCTGAAACATTTCGCCGCACCCTCTATTATGAACTTGAGTCTCCTTTGGATTCTGTGACGCCAGCATCCCCTCACTCTGCTCTGCTTCAGCTCCCTCCCCCTCCTCCACTACAGCCCTGAAGCTCAGCTCTACACGCCCCTTCATGCCTCCACCTAGCCATGCAGCCTCACATCCCACTTCTCGTCCTCCCTCCAGTGCCATAATTTTGTGTAAGCTCTCCCCTTGGGCATTTGAAACCTCCCAGCCAGCCCTCCCCACAGCTCCAAAATGGCATCTAAAACCCCATTGTTCAACCATGAGAGTTGAAAACTTTGGGCCAGCTTCTCTCCATCCTGGCAATATACCATCAGATATAAAGTAAAGGTGGTTTTTCTTCCTAACTATCTTCTCCTTTCATCCTCGTCTTCCCTCATCCACGTTACCATGACTTCATGATATAAATCCGCTTCGGGGCCTCAGGCCTCTAGGGCATTTGCATGTGCTCTCTGCTCTGGTTAGAACAACAGAGTACCCTTGTTCCACTTACTCAACTTCCACTCCTCCAGTGAGGCACTGAGATTATCCCAGGAGCCTTCCTGAGTTCCTCATTCCCTACTCTCTCTACTTACACGAGACTTTCAGCGGAGTTTATCATGGCACTTGTTACATGATATTTGTAACTCTGTATTTTGAAACCACACATTTGTCTGTGTTCTAGAATGCACTAGAATTCTCAACATAGAGTAAATAATGTTTGGTACAGAATGAATAAATGAACAAATAAATGAATGTATCACAAGCTGATAAAGACCACCTCTGAATGGCTTCCAAAATGCTATCTGCCTCCGAATAACTTCCCATGGCAGCCCACCACAGGCAACCAGAGGCCCAAGCCCCTCTGAATTGGCCACACCAGTATCACACCTGTTCTCGTGGCCATGGCCATGCTTCTCTTCCTAGAGATCCAAACGCATACATCCCAACTCAGGTGTTTCAAGAAGCCTTCCCTATCCCCCACCTGCTTGCCATACTATTTAATCTCCAGCAGGCACTTCCTTCCTGACTTCGAAACCCCTGACTGTGGCCATCCCAGCTGTGGGCATGGCTCAGCTTCCCCAAGATCCCAGAAGCACGGCTGGTCTCCTAAGAAACTGCTTGTCACTCCAGCAGAACACTGGGAAGTCCCAGCAAGGCCGGGGTAGAAGTGTAGTCACTCAGGTCAGTGGCTTGCCTGCTTTTGTGCTGGCCAGTGGCTGCGGCCAGGGACAGGGGGTTAGACCCAAACTCCTGCCACCACCATGTCCTGTTCTCAGTGGCTCTGGCACTCACTTCCCCCACAAAACCAGAATGCTAATAAGAGTGGCTAACTCAAGCATGTCATAACTGGGCTGGAAAAACTGTTCCTGAGAGGGAAGATGGCTTAATCAGATTTCTGTGGCCTAAGACCCTAAGTCGCATTACAATTTCATTACTACAGAATGATGTTTCCCAAGTGTCAAGTAAGCAGTAGGTGTAGTACTTGTACAAGATGGCATTTTTGCCTCCTTGTGCCCTCTTTGGTGTAAGAATAAATTATTTCCTCAAAATACACTGTCCTGAAGGCAGGGACCAGGGTCCCCCTCCCTCTCACAGCCCCTGGGGCAATCCCACTGAACCCAGAGTGTGACTGAATTAAGGACCGAGCACACTAATGTCAGAGGGTACACATATTTGGGGGGAGGGGGTTCAAGCACACATGTGTTCTCTGCACATTAGCATTCTTTACCTGTTCGAGACTGGCTGTGCCTACTGGAAGCAGAATAATCATGCTTAGTTTGTTGTTAACATAAGGCAGCTCGAGAACTTGCATCTGTGGTTCCTTTATGAAGGCTAATTTGTATGTTCCAGTTTGATACATCATTTCCACAAATACACTTTTACCCTATTTTTATTCAAAAAAAAGGGTTGTAATTAGGTAGAATAGTTACATATATGCTTGTACACGCATATACACTAATTTTTTTGCCTAACATGAATATCTGCATTAACACTAAAGGCATAGAGGGGCGCCTGCGTGGCTCAGTCATTAAGCATCTGCCTCTGGCTCAGGTCATGAATCCAGGGTCCTGGGATCGAGCCCCACACTGGGCTCCCTGTTCGGCAAGGAGCCTGCTTCTCCCTCTCTCACTCCCCCTGCTTGTGTTCCTTCTCTTGCTGTGTGTGTCTCTCTCTCAAATAAATAAAATAAAATAAAATAAAATAAAATAAAGGCATGGGGGAAAATATAAACAATAAAGTAACCTTTTATTATCTCCCTTTGCAAAGGTTGTTTTTTATTTTAAAATAAGCCATTGTTAGAGCCTAACTAGTTCAAATAATATATATAATTATCTATATATAAAATACATATGTATAGTAATATATATAATAACAATAATGTTTTCTCAAAACAAAGCCAACATTACCACCTAAAGTGATTTGTGTGGAAAAATGACATCATAGGATCATTTTCTTTTTTAATCCAATTGGAGACTGTCTAGGAGAAAAATAATATAGATAGTCCTGTTGTGTTGAGAAAACAACCACAGCATATGTGGAGAGAATGTGTGGATAGGGGAAGAGTGAGGAGAGAGCAGGCTCTCTTCTCTGCAGGGTGGCTCTAGTGTCCAAAGGCTCCAGTTAGGTGCCCTGTGAGAAAGGTTACTGTCACCTCATGAGGAAAAATGAAAATAAAATTCATAAAAAACACAAAGAAACCTATGGAAACCTAAACCAGTATTTCCACTAAAACTTTCTAAGTTGTCCTTAAATGATTATTGCATTCTTTGGAAATTGTCATTAGTCTGAAAACAAAATACTTACCTCACTTAGCTGAAAAGGGCTTTTAATTGTCTCTCTTTCCTGAAACTTATTTTGCCATTGTCCTTTGAAATATATGGCGTTCACCAGGACCATTACACAAGAAGGGTCAATTGTTCCCTTTCCAAAGAGGTTTGTGACTTTTCCTTATAATAATAATAAAAAAACCCAGATAATGTATTTGGATTTGAGCTTGGGTTTATTAATAACAGAGAGTTGAATAGTGACTAGAAATTTGGAACCATTTCTTTTTTAAGGTTAGTTATAAACCTGAGATGCCAGGAGAACTACTTCATCTCCTGGCCATCAAGATTATCTTTGTCAAATGAAGTTTATGTCCAAGAATTGAATGTTTTGTCATTTCTAATCAGAAGATAGCATCTAGGGAGTAGTTAGTATATTAACTAATAATCAACTTGTCTTATACCTAGTTATATCCAATGCTTTTCTATACATTACTGCTTATTTTAAAAATATTAATAATCTCTTATGACTTCCTTTTAATATTTATCAGGCTTTATACTTGCCAACACCTCACCACACCTAAATATTTTAAGTATTCAAAAGATCATTCTTACAATGTCCTAGCAATCAGTGTATTTCAAGTATATACCAAGACTTAAAGTAAATACATACCTGAAAATCAGAATTTATACAAAATATACAATCAGGTTATTCTTCAGATATACCAATCAGATTGAACACCAAGCCTTCTTGGTGCACTCTGTTGCACTGCAATTTATAAAACCTTTTTGGAATATAATCTTACAATTGGAAACATAGGGACATCCCTAACATTAGACTCTAAGCTTAATTTTTCCACTACTGTTCTAAGTAAATTAACAGATCTGAAAAATCTGTAGACCTTTCCAAGCATTTTCCAACTTAATACAAAGAATTGAATAAATACCTATTATCCTGGTCATCTATTACTAAGCTTGAATAACATCTATCAATCCATCACTCAAGAAAATACTGTTGAGAGTTTATCACTGGTAAGTGAAATAATAAGATACAAGTATGTTAGAAATGTGGTCTTTGTTCTCAGAAAAGTATTTATATCACTGACATGTTCTTCATAAAT
This sequence comes from Mellivora capensis, assembly GCA_004024625.1. Taxonomy (NCBI): domain Eukaryota; kingdom Metazoa; phylum Chordata; class Mammalia; order Carnivora; family Mustelidae; genus Mellivora; species Mellivora capensis. Next base: position 6,615 of record PISX010021513.1, read on the forward strand.
GCAATTAGCTCTAATTTAATACTTTAATGTTAATACTTTGTTATTTCATCCTAATTTTGTTACTCAATAAATCTAATTCTCTCCTATATCAAAGAATATGATTGTCTACATTCTTAAACCTCAGAAACTATTGGTACAATGAGATGGTGGCACAACCACACAGAGACAGATTATTTCAATATGATAACTGGTACATCTCTAGTTGGATAGATATGGCCTAAGGACAGAAAGAACTGAAAAAAAAATCTTAAGATACTGTCATATTTTATTAGTATTCTTGCTTTGAGACCATGCTTATGTTAAATGATGTTATTTGGCAATAATTTTGGTGGCATTGGAATCTGGAATTTTTGACACAAGATAAAAGAGAAATAGATATAAAAAGGGGGGTGTTAAGTAAAAATGCTATGAATCTGCATTTGAACTGGTCATATCAGTAAAAATTATGCTGTATTTCATCTAAAAATATATATTCACTGAAAAGGCCTATAAACAATAACCAAGCCAGTTTCAATTAGTACTCTTGTACCCAGATTATGGTTTCTAAGTATCATTTCTCATTAAAATGATTCAGGATCCCCTTGAGAAGTAAGTAATTCTAGGTCAAGAGCAGGACATAAGCCTGGAACAGTGATCAAACTGGAAAGTAAGGAAGCAATCAAATTCTACAGGGTAGTGTCAAAAGGACTTAGGAGCCAATATAAAGACATGACTCCTGACTAAAAGGGGCCAATAAATTGAAACATCTCAAAATGTTTAAAATTATGAATTCATAAGGATACTTAAAAAGAGAAATCAGTGGCTGGGGCACCTGGGTGGTAGAGTTGGTTGAGCAACTGACTCCTGGTTTTGGTTTAAAGAATGATCTCAGGATTGTGAGATCAAGCCCCACGTCAGGCTCTATGCTCAGTGCAGAGTTTGCTTAAGACTCTTTCCCCCTCTGCCCTGCCTTTCCCCTCTTTATCAAATAATAAATAAGTCTTAAAAAAATGAAACTCTGACTGTCTTAGAAGGATTCTAGAAGGAATAAAAAGTAGTTTTGAAACTGGTATTAAAGAGAAAGAATCCAGCATTCTTTTTTTGTTTTTCTCATATGAACTGTACTTAGAATAACCAAATAATTTATGAGGAGAAGTTTCTCATATAGAAATATTCCAGCTTATAAAGAAGGAATGCAAGAATTAGAATACTGCAACTTTATAACTCCTAATGAAATAATGGACCTAGGCAATTATCATCAAAGGCTAATAACATCATAAAAAAGGAAGTGCACCCAGACATTATTTCTTTCCTGATGGAACACAGCACCTCCAATGAAGCATATTTGTCAAAAGTAAAAAACAAACACATAAGCAAAAACCACCAGAATCTTAACAAGTTTCTAGGTCTAATTGCCAACTTATGAGAAATATAAAAACAGAGGAAATTATTAAATGACATTTCAAGGTGTAGTCATCATCATCTAGACTATGAGAAAATGCAGGCAAATATTTGTTTCCTTCAATGAATTTTCTGTAAGAAAAAAAGGAGGGGAAGTTAATAAAAGACCAAAAGAGAAATTATTAAAATATCAAAAAAGATGTAAAGAGATGTCTTTAGGCAATAAGAATGGAGTTTATGACAGATCAATATCCCTGGCAAGAACTATAAGGAAAGCTGAATACATTTTTTTAAAAATTCTACACTGGGTTGTTTCTGAAGCAACTGCTAATCATAAGTAATGGAGATGCAAAAACCTGAGCAGAAAGTGACTAAAAAACACAGAGAAACTGAGTAGAACCGTCCACATCATGAGAAAGTTGGGAAGACCTCAAATAGAGTGCAAAGAAGCAGGAAACCAATACAAAAGGGGTAAAGAGCCCAGAGACAGGAGAAGCATGAGCAGGTGAGCTCAATAGAGGGTTCTGGACAATTTCTCCCTCAAAGTATAATGAAGTTTCAAAAGTTGTCCCAAGCCTAGATAAGAAGAAACACAACAAAAAAATGAACCAAGAATTTAAGATCTACTTTAGTCCCTCAGTGCTAGGGAAAAAATAATTGAAGATCAGGACCTGACAAGGTGGACGAGGTGTTTCATAATACAGAAAGAACTGATCCACTGAGAAGATACAGCAGTTTAATATCTATGCACCTAATAACACAGCTTCAAAACATGCACAGCAAAACTGCACATAACTAAAAGGAAAAACAGAAAAGTCCACAATCATAGTGGAAGATTTTAATACAGCTTTTTCAGTAAATGATTAAAAAAAAGCAGACAAAAAAATAAGCAAGGCTACGCAAACACAGGCATCAAAATTAACAAAGTTGGCCTGATAAAATTAAAGTTAAATACCTCTCCCAGGGACACCTGGGTGGCTCAGTTGGTTAAGCCACTGCCTTCGGCTCAGGTCATGATCCCAGGTTCCTTGGATCAAGTCCCGCATTAGGCTCCTTGCTTGGCAGGGAGCCTGCTTCTCTCTCTGCTTCTGCCTGCCACTCTGCCTACTTGTGCACTCTCTCTTTCTCTCTCTCTCTCACAAGTAAATAAATAAATAAAATCTTTTTAATAAATAAATAAATAAATAAATAAATAAAATATCTCTCCCAATAAGTAAAGAACAGACATTATCTTTAAGTGCACATGAAATTTTTACCAAAATCAGAACATGTTTTGCTGTAAAAAGTCTCAATAAAATTCAAATAATTGAACTATTATGTTCTTTGACTACAAAAGAACTGAACTAAAAATTAATAACTAAAAAACAACTAGAAAATTTCCAAATTTTTGGAAATAGAGCTCCTTTAAATAACCCATGACTCAGAGAAGAAACCTCAATTAAAATTAGAAAATATTTTGAACTGAATAATAATGGAAATAAAACAAATGGAAAATTGTGAGATGGAGTTAAAGTGACACCTAAAAGGAAATCCATTGTATCAAATATGTACATTAAAAAGTAAAATCTGAAAATCAATTGCTCATCTCAAGAAACTAGAAAAAGAATAGCAACTTAATACCAAGATAGTAAAAAGAAGGACATAAATGATAATCACAAATATTAATGTAATAAAAAAATCTATATTAGAGAAAATAGAAATCAATTCTTTGAAAAGACTAAAAAACTATAATCTATAATAAGGCTAATTAAGAAAAAAAAGAAAAAATGCACCATTTAGATTTCCAGGAATAAAAGACAACATTATATATCCAAAAGTCATAAAGAAGGTAATATAAGGCTATTATGAGTAATTTTATGATAATACAGGTGAAAATTTAGATAAAATGGATATATTTCTTGAAAGAAAATCAAAAATTTACACAAGAAGAAAAATATAAGTAGACCTCTATATACTAGAGAAACCAAATCTCTAATTAAAATTTTCCCACATAGAAAACACCAGGCACAGAGGGTCACCAGTGAATTCTTACAAATATTTAAAGGAGAAAAATGCACACTAACCTCACATAAACTCTTTCTTGGAAACTAGAAAAAGAGCAAAAATACTTGCCAACTAGTTTCATGAAGTGAGTATAACTTGGTACCTGAACTGACAAGAACATTTCAATAAATAAAAACTAAGTTCAAATTCTTTCATAAGCACAGGTATAAAGTTTCTAAGGAAAAATATTAAGAAATCAAACTCAGTGATATACAAAAAGTACAATATACCATGACCTAGGACTAAAAGGTTGGCTTAACACTAAAAAATCTATTATGTAATGCACTAAATTAGCATAATAAAGAAAAATCATACCTCAGCAGATATAGAAAAGGCTTTAATATAATATGGTTAGTCATTTGTCTCAAAAATTCTTAGAAAAACAGAAATAAAAAGAAAATCCCTTAATCTGAAAAAAATGTTCATAAAAATATCTGCAACAGGGGCACCTGGGTGGCTCAGTGCGTCAAAGCCTCTGCCTTTAGCTCAGGTCATGATCCTGAGGTCCTGGGATAGAGCCCCGCATCAGGCTCTCTGCTCTGTGGGAAGCCTGCTTCCCGCTCTCTCTCTGCCTACCTCTCTGCCTACTTGTGATCTCTGTCTGCCCAATAAGTACATAAAATCTTTAAAAAAAAATCTGCAACAAACATTACACTTAAATATATATTATTAAAACCATTCAGTAACAAGATATAAACCCAGAAACAAGATATAACATAAGGACGCCCAGTATCAGTACTTCTATTCAACAGCAGGCACTAGCCAGTAAGAAAAGAAAAGAAGCAAGAAAGGTTGAAGAGGAAATGATTGTATTTGTAGAAAATCTAAAATAATATATAAACTAGAATTAAGAGAATTCAGCAAAGTTAATATACAAAAGTCAATTATATATTTCTACATCAACAACAAATAAATTTGAAATAATTGATACTAGTTAAAATTTAAAGTGTTTTGAAGTAAACACTTCAAATATCTGATACTAGTTAAAGTTTAAAGTGTTTGAAGTAAACACTTCAAATATCTGAAAACCGTTTGTCAAAATACATATAAGACATTAACATAGAGAAATACAGAAAGTCATTGAAAAAAATTAAAGAGGACCTAAATAAACAGAAGTAAACTTCATGGAAATGGATTGGAAGCTGAATATTTTAAAGATACCCATTCTCTCCAAATCTATAGATTCAATATATATCATTCCAAATAAAATTTCAACTAGTATGTTTAACAAAAGTTGACAAGTTGATTTTAAAAGGTGTATGGATTCCATTTATGGTGAAATCATATAGTATTTGCCTTTCTCAGTCTGACTTATTTCACTCAGCATTAATACCTTCTGGGCCCATCCATGTTGTCACAAATGGCATGATCTCATCCTTTTTTATGACTGCATAAAACAACAACAAATGAATAAACAAACAAAAGCAGAATCAGACCTATAAATACAGAGAACAAACTGATGGTTGCCAGAGGAGAGGCAGAGGGAGATAGAGGCTTCCACTTACGGAATGAATAAATCAAGAGAATAAAAAGCAGCATAAGGAATACTGTCAAGGATACTGTAATAGCAAGGAATTGGGACAAATGGTAGCTACACTTGTGGTGGACATACCATAGCATAATGTATAAACTTGAATCACTATGTTGTAAACTTGCAACTAATGTTAACATTGTGCATTGACTATATTCAAATATAAGTAAATAAAATGTATATGGAATGCAAAAGACCAAGAAGCTAAGTCAAGGCAGCCCCAGAAGAGGATTAACATTGAACTTAACACTTCTGGTTATTAAGATGTACTGTAAAGCCACCATAATTGTGGTATTTTCGTGAAAATAGACAGATGGAGTACACTGAACCCAGAAACAGACTCACACATATATGGTCATCTAACTTATGAAAAAGTTTACATTGCTGTGTAATGGTGAAAGGATTCTCTTCCCCTATGTCAGCTAGATGTCCATGTGGAGTGGAATGAGTTTTTTTTTTAATGAATCTTGACTATAGTGAAACAATAAAGGTTCTAGTAGATAACATATAAAAATATTTTCATGAGCTAGGAGTAGACAAAGGTTTATTTAAAAGTAATGCTAAGGTACTGACTATAAAGGAAGAGACTGATAAATCTTACTCCTTTCAAATTAAAAACTTCTATTCATCAAAGGCACCATTAAGGAAAGATACAAAATGGTAGAAATTACTCGCAACACATGTATTCAGTAACTCCTACTAAAAATGCATAAGAAAAAAACAGACAAACCGTCCCTACCTATGGGCAAAAGATTCAAATAGGCACTTTACAAAGGAAGATAGGAAGTATATGAAAAACGTCCAATGATGTCATTCATAAAGGAAATGCAAATTAAAATTAAACTAACTACAATGACTAAAGTTAATAATACTAACACGTGTTGGCACAGTTGAGGGATAAATAAAACTCTCATTCATTGCTTGGGCAAGTATATTGGCAAATCACTTTAGAAAACTGATGTCTACTAAAATTGAATATATATATATCTTATATGATCAGCAATTCCATTCCAAGGTGTCTATCCAACAAAATTACATACAATATATGTACAAAAGATGTGTATCAAAATGCTTATAGCAGTGCTATTCATAATAGACCCAAACTAAAAATGTCCCAGTGTTCATTAAGACTCAGTAGAATGGATAAATATATTAGGTATTTTCAGAGAACAAAACTGGTATCAGTGAAAATGAGCAAATCATGCCAACCTGGAGTCACATGGATGACTCTCACAAATAAAATGTTAACCTAAAAAAACCCCGAATATATGCTTTAGGGTTCTAATTACATGAAATATTTAAATAGGCACAACTAATATACAGTAAAGAAGTTAGAGAAGTCTTAATGTTTGGCAATAGGGTGGGTTAGTTTCTGGGAGGGGACACAAGAGTGGCCTTGGAGTGTGCCCTTCCTAGTAACTGTTTTTTCTCTGACTTGGTAGAGGTGGAGGGAGGTTACCTGAGGGCATTCACTTTTGTGATTATTTTCTTTGTAATAATTCAACTGAACAGCAAACATAGAATGTGTGAACTTCTCTATATTTATTTCAGTCAAAAAAGTTTAATTCAAACATCAAGATGTAAGAAACATACTGACCAACTGCAATGTATAAATGTTATTTGGGTCCTGATTCAAACAAAAAAAGAGACAATTGATGAAATACAAAAACTCACTGCCTATTTGTTAATATTAAATGATTATTTTTAAATTTATAGATGTAATAATGGTGCAGTGGTATTTTCTTTTTTTTGTATTTTTTTAAACATATAATGTATTATTAGCCCCAGGGGTACAGGTCTGTGAATCATCAGGCTTACACATTTCACAGCACTCACCATAGCACATACCCTCCCCAATGTCCATAACCCAATCACCCTATCCCTTCCCCCCTACTCCCCCCCTCACCCGGGCAACCCTCAGTTTGTTTTGTGAGATTAAGAGTCTCTTATGATTTGTCTCCCTCCCGATCCCATCTTATGCATTTGTATTTTCTTTTAAATAACTTATATCTTATGCATATGTATTTTCTTTTAAATAACTTATATTTTTGAGAGGAAACAACCTGAAAAAAGAAAAAAAGATGGTTTCTGGAATCTGTCCTGGAAGAGGTAAGGGGAAAAGCGCGAGGGTATAGCTGTAAGATTGGCTTTAGGTAATAAGTCCTGCAACTGAGTGAGGGGTCAATAAGGATTCATTATAGTATTCTCTCTACTTGTTTTTCTTTAAATCTTTCCTTAACTAGATATTTTTAAATAATGAAATGGGCACATCTTTAAATCTAAACATTTAACCTGCCAATTTTTTTAAAAAAAATTGATAATTAGAAGGTTTATTTTAAAATTGTGAAAGGTAGATTTAAATTTAACTAAATTTAATTGCAGAATGTACAACACTTCTGTAAAGTAGAAATAGGTTTCTCATTCTCAGAGTCACTGAGCTTAGCTCCCAATTAGGACAAAGGATTGTAAAGGATATTTACAAATATTCCAAAATACTCCATTTCCTCCATTCTTGACCTGCCTAGGTTGGGTCCAGGACTTCACTCAGCTTCCTTGTTAGCGCTGACTCCGGCAGCCTATCAAAACAGTGCAAATAAAGTTTGGAGACACATGTGGGACTTATTCTTACCATTAGTTTTACTTTCAACCCAAGCATTAATAGTTTTCCTCGTTTCTTCTGGAGACTGTTCAAAATCAACAGTTTGTGGTACGGCTTGATAGAGTTTCTTAGAACAAGTTAAATATTGCTGTAAAGAAAAAAAAAAGAGCAATCACGCAAAAAATAGTGTAAGGGAAGCCAAAGTCTACTGCTCTGTGTGTGTTCTAAAATCTACAACACAGAGACAAAAGCAGTTCGTGTATATACGTCTGCAAGGAAGCTGAATCCATATGTACTTATTCTTAATGAAACAAATGGATTTAAACAAATAAAAAAGCTTTCCAAAAGGAACGTTCAGAAATGTTTGGTTGTTTCTTCTGTCATATCATTGACATTTTTCATTCTAAAACACTCAAAGCACAATGGCAAGTTGCAGTTCACTCTCACTACTCTGATCTCTTGAAGCTGACAAATGGGAGTTACCGCCCCATATTCTAGATTGGAAAACTGAGATCTGGAGTGATTACCGAAGTAAGGACCAGAGTGAGTACATTTTGCTTGTTTGAGGTCTAATGGGGAGCCAGGTCTCCCCATGGCGTGTGTGAGTGTGTATCTGTGCTTCTTCCCTGACCTTGCTTCTTGGGCCACTTTGGTGGTTTTGGGGGAAATAAAATTTTTGTGTGATATTTCACAACCTTAAATGAGAGTTTGGCAAAACCATTTCACTGAAACTCTAAGTCAGCTCACATTTAATCTCTTGAAGATGAACGTCGCATGGCTCTTCCTGCTCTTCATTTATTTTATGCTGTGATAGTTAGAGGATGCCAAGACAGCTGTGGCCCAGCATTCCATATGAACGTACCTGATGGAACACCATTGCCTTTGTCCCATAGAGTCTGTTGGCCACGCTGAGGGTATAGTTAGAGTCTGGCTGGTTGATTTGAGAGAATAAGACTCCAAACTCTGAATGAATCCTTCCAGCTTGGCTGCACTGAAGCATCAGTAAACAAAGAATGGAGTATTAAGTTGCTTGATTTCCTGCCATCAGAGGGTTATACATATGTGAAAACAGTAAGTAGAGAACAAGATGACTGCCTCTGAATAAAAGTGTAGAGAATACTAACAAACAAGGAGTTGGAGAGTTGAAATCATGTTCCTTCTCTAGATTTCCTCTAGCACAATAATCTCAGCACACTGTGACCTTACTCACAGGTTGTATGCAGAATTGTACGCTATTGCAAAACACATAAGCACTTGCTGGCCCCAGTGGGTTAGTCCAAACGCACAAGTTTTCATAAAGAGATCCCAATGGGGTCTTCAGGGCAATGATCCAAGTTTTGTTGCTATCCCTGTACCTACAGAATCATCTCTGTTCTCTGTCACATCACTTTCAATGTCTCAGTTTTCTGTGTGGCCCAAGTAACCAAACATTTCCACCCTTCACTGAACGGACCTTACTCACCCATCACAGGAGCAATTCTGTTAGACCTACAGCTTTGATGCATCTGAACTCAAGGACATTATAGGGGTAGACCTACATTCCCTAAAGAAAAGTTTCCCAAACTACGAGCTTCAACTCCTCACAAGTGGAGTTCTGTGAAGCAAGATTGGTGAACCTATATGCATTTACGTGTTTTCTGAATCACGATCAAACACAACCATCTTCATGTGTGAATTCTATACAATTTCGCTTTCAAAAGGAATTCTCCTACTAGAAAAGAGCAGGTATCAGGGTCCCAGGAAATGTAGGCTGGGCAACATCAGGCCCTGTTTTCCTGGGGACTAACTATAAGGTAAAGCTTCAGTGTCCTTTCTCAGTGCCCCCACTGAAAAAAATCTACCACTCCATAGATGAGGCTGGCAGACTCAATCCCAAATGGAGATATATGGCACAGTCCATAAAAGAACAGAAAGTTGCAACAAGGATGACAATAAATGGTATGATAAAATCTGGGGGACTTTATCAGCATTATTATCATTATTATTATTATTATGTAAGCTCTATAGGCCATAGTGATTATCGGAAAGACCAAAGGAGTCGATCAAAGGAGACACGGCTAAGTCCCTTAAGGGCCAAAGAGAGACGGTTACTCAACCCCTGCATGATAATCTCTTGGTGCTCTTATGTGAAAGAGCATTTGACAGCACAGCAATGATATTATCATACCTTAGCTGAGTCCTTGAACTCTGGTTTTAATGACTCTGAAGTATGATCAAAGTGAAGCACCTAGAAAAGAAAAATAGGGATCGACGGGCATCAAAAGCAACATAGAGTCTATAAAAGTGAATATTTACAAGCATCTGTTTTTCCGTTTCAGATAAAGACCAACAGTAACAGTTAACACTTAGTCATATTCTTAGTACTGAATTCAGCCTTCACATATCTTACTGAGCCCTCTCGACAGCTGTATAAGTAGACAGTATCATATCATCCCTGTTTCACGCTTGGGAAAATGAGCTCGAGAGATATTCCCTGACAACCATCTGTCAGTCCTCTAGGATGGAGCTGTTGTCCCCGAGGCTCTTCTGCCCCCTCCTACCAGTCTCAGGCCATTCACTATGACCGTGACCATCTGGGGTTCATGTAAAACATTACAGGGTGTCCCAGTACAATACCTATTTTGAGAGCAAGAAAATCATGAAATTTCATCAAAATATGGAGTAAAGAAATAAAGGGCAAACAATAATATGGTATGTGAGTACTCTAGGAATAGGTAAGTGATGTTTATCTAGATTTTCCATAGCAATTAAAAATACATAAATGGAAAAATCACTGTATATCAGCCTATGTAACCTGAAAAGTCACCCCTTTTCTCTTAATCTCTCTGAGTTTCCCCACCGTAAAAGGGAGATAATAATCCCTACCTGCTACATAGGGCTCCTATGAGCTTCAAATGTACTCATGAATATTTTAAAAACTTGAGAGGTTTTAAAGGAAATGGAGAGGAGAAGGAAGTTGAGGGAAATTGGGGGGGAGATGAACCATGAGAGACTATGGACTCTGAAAAATAACCTGAGGGTTTTGAAGGGGCGGGGGGTGGGAGGTTGGGGGAGCCTGGTGGTGGGTATTATGGAGGGCACGCATTGCATGGAGCACTGGGTGTGGTGTAAAACTATGAACTCTGTTACGCTGAAAAGAAATTAAAAAATATATTTTAAAAAAGTAAAGTGTCATTAAGATTTATTTTAAGTTACAATTTCCAGAGGGCAAGAATAGTACCTCATATGTGTTCTCTGTCATATATAAATCTTGAAAAAGTAAACTCTAAATGTACACTGCAGAAATGAATGCATGAGAGCACCAATGGGAAGGGACTGTGTTACATGTGTTATGATATTTGTATTATCACTATTGCATTATTTGAGCCATTATTCATTTTAAGAAATACGATTTTCCCAAACATTTCTCCTTTCACAAGACGGCAGAATTTCCTTGGTATAAAGATGTGAGCATCTGGCTGACCCACAGGGGTACATAGAAGACCTCTAGGCTACAGGGAAATCTTAGCTGTATTCCATACCTTTTCCATCTGCTCTGCACTGTTTCCTCTGGCACCAAGGAGGACCATACTTAGAGCATAGAGCAGACTCAGTGGTGAAAAGAAGATGTTATCTCCTACGTTGTTACTGTTCAGCTCTTTGAACACATCAAGGCAAAATTCAATGTTTGCTGTGCTGAGGGAATCCATTTTATGCCCAACACTATCTGAGAACATATGGGAGAAAAAAATCCAAGAATATTACTTGGAAATACAGATAATCTATCGGGTTCAGTTACTTAATTTCATGAATTTAAGAGTCTGGGCACACTGTTTCATGAAAAATTATATATTCTAGTTTTTGAGAAATTTGTAAGTGATAGAGGTGGGGATTAGCTGCAGATTCTAATGAATAAAGATTCTGTTCCTTTCAACCAGTAGTTCAAAGCTGTCTCACTACCATTTGTGTACATTTAAAATTATTCGCCACAAAAGAGCAGAAGGAATTAGGTTTTGGTGTTCTTACCGTCCATACCATCAGAGCCCCCCTCATCCTGGAATTTGCACAGAAAAATTCTCAAGCTCGGGCACCTGGGTGGCTCAGTGGGTTAAGCATCTGTCTTCAGCTTGGGTCATGATCTCGGGGTCCTGGGATTGAGCCCTGAATCAGGCTCCCAGCTCGGCGGGGAGTCCGCTTCTCCCTCTCCTTCACCTCTGTCCCCCACTCATGCACTCACTCTCTCTCCCTCTCTCTCTCCCCCACTCATGCTCGCTCTCTCTCTCTCTCTCTCAAATAAATAAAATGTCAAAAAAAAGAAGAAGAAAAATTTTCAAGTTACACAAGCTCAGCCAAATAAAATGCTGTCCCACTAGACTGCCTACCTTCACAGCCTCATAGGAGAACACTTTTCTATTTCAAGATACCTTCAAATTCTCCTTAGATGGCTCAGTAAAAAAATTGAGTGCTGGCTGTTCAGCCCTTCCCTTCCCTTCTTTGCTAAGAAAACACAGATCTCATGAAGCAACTTTCACTTAGCCGTGTACTTCAGAGAAGGCTTCACGCCTTCATGCCTGCTCCATGCCCCAGGAGCAAGCCTTGACTGGCTAAAGCCAATTGAGATAATTCTCCATCCCACATCAGTGACTAATTAGGTACAGACTTTGAGTTATAAGATGAAATTTTGAGGTTCTAATGTACAGCATGGTGACTACAGTTAATAATACAGTATTGTGTAGTTCAAAGCTGCTGCGAGTAGATCTTAAGCATTCTCACCAAAGGAAAAGAAAAAAAACAACCAAGCAGTCAACCATGTAAGGTGATGGATGTAATCTTGGGAAATATTCTACAATGTTGATGCATATGAAATCATTACATTGTACCCTTTAAATATATAATATTACATCTGTCAATTACTCCTCACTCATGTTTGGGGGAAATAAATAGAATTTTAAAGATCTGAAGGTGCCATGATTTTTGCCAAAAAAAAAAAGTCACTGCAGAGCTTCCAGAAGAGGCCTCCCTTTGATAAAAGATTCACAGGGGGAAGCCAGCCCTCTCCTCAGAGCTGTTTTGTCTTCACAAGACTACTATCATGACAGCTATTGTGTGACTGTGACGTAGCCAGCCCAAGAGAGTAAGTCAGATGGCAGAGAGGACAGGTGCACAGAACTGAGTAGACGGATTAACCAAGTACACAGATTAACTGGCCCTGGATCTGTACTGCCGTGAGATTTCTTGTCATGTAAGATGATGTTTCCTTATACTTTAACTCATTTTGACTGAGTCTTCTGTTACTTGCAGGATTTCTTTCAGGATTTCTTTATACACTATGTCTGCTAGAACCAATTAGCCTACCTACCTCACACTCACACATTTCTAGCCCAGCTACATTTTTTTCCCTCATTTAGTCCCCCAGCGATATGGAACTACTTCCTTCCTCTTCTTCTCATCTTCTAGATTATAGCTGTGCACTCTTGTAGAACCCAAGTCTAGGCCTATACTCTCCAGGCTATTATGACAGACAGCCAGGCTATTATCGCCACCTGGGTATATTTATTTTAGTTACTAACTTGCCTTGTTTCCAGACAGTACATATCTGAGCTGAGCTCACTGGAAGTGTGTTCTCTGGGGTGTGACACTGTTGGGGTTACTGATTTAGGCGTTAGTGTCACACCTGTCACTAAAACATAGGGCTTTGCACCTTATGAGCCAAACAAAGCCAAGGCCTAGGGTGAAGGCCTCAGATCTGGGGCAGGGAGGAGAGTGCACAGCTCAGCAATTCTCAGGCAGAGAGAGACTGAAAGGAAACATGTCACTCGTGGACTTTCAAAATAATAACCCACCAAATTTATGTGGCAAAAAAATGGTGATGACACATCCCTATAATTGAAGTTGGTTCTCCTAAAATAATCATTAAGGACTAGACGCTACCTATTCCATTTATCAGACCACCCAGCACAGTATAACAGAGCCTAGAAGTTATATTATAACAAGACTGGACTGTACTTTTCTTTGCTCCTGACAGTTTTTTTAAAAAGTATATAACACAAAAGGTTTACTAATCTTATTTAATGAAAATACTAGCATATACCTTTAACAGGATTCTGTTCTTAAAGTTAATTGTAGTAGAGCTCTCTATAACAGGTCTAATAATAATAACATCCTTGAAAGTTCTTTATTTTGTTGCTTTAATAAGAAACCGATTTTGGTCCAATAATGAAGCATGTCCAAACCTTACTCTCTTCATACTGCATTCTGAATTTCAGTATATAGAGTTAGCTAATGGTGTCAGGATCTAGAATGCAATTTCAGATTCAGAAGTAAATGTAAACTTTATTCTTCTTAAATCTATGTCACATTGTCATTATAAAAAGCCTGCCTTTATGGCAGAGTTAAGTAGCCCTACAGTTAGGGAGGCACCTAGGGAAAGGGTGCGGGGATATACTGATAGATCACCTATGTGAGCCATGCCCTCTGACATTATTTTTTTTATTTTTTAAAGATTTTTTGAAAATTATTTTTGCGAGAGAGAGAGAGAGAGAGCACGAGCAGGGGAAGGGACAGAGGGAGAAGCAGACTCACCACTGAGCAGGGAGCCTGATGCAGACTTGACCCCAGGACCCCGAGATCATGACCTGAGCCGAAGGCAGTCCCCCAACCAACTGAGCCACCCAGGCACCCTATGCACTATTATTAATCTGTTTGTTTCTTTCTTCTTTTTTAACCACAAGCATAGAGGACTGAAGTAATCATACCCCTTGGTTTTCTTGGCACAGCCATCATTGGGTCACAATTCTCTTCTTTGCTTATTGACTTCAACCCAATTCATTTCCTTTCTCGCCATCCCCTTAGACAACACTTATCATTTGTTTAAAGCATGTTCTTTTATTTACATGTGTCCTTAAAAATGTTTCCTTATTTTATGCATTTTTCATTTTCATAAATGAGCTTACATTAAATAATTTATTTTTTACTGAGTACTACATTTTTAAGACTCATCCAGGTTACTCTGGAAACATCCTCTGTTGTTGTAAGTGCTATGTTTTTGTGCTTTCACATTTTGTCTATCCACTCCCCAGAGGCAGACACCCAAATGGCCTCCTCCTCTACACCATCAGCAAAAGAGCTATGATGGGCATCAGCACACACACCCCTTTACACATCTGTGTGAGATTACTCTGTAAAGGAAATTACTGAATTGCAGATTTTGTGTATGTGCCAAGCACTGCATATATTATTCAGAATGTAAGTCCTACAAGATGGATTGTGTTACCCCAGTTTTGAAGATAAGACAGTGAGGGTTTGGAAATTCACACACTATAAGTGGGGGAGCCAGGATTTGAACACCAGCCCCTCTGTTCTGAAACTCATGCTCTTTCCACTTGCCATTGGATACTACTCAGATAAGCTTTAATTTAGGTAAAATGGCTTTATTTTTATGGCATCAACATTATTATCCCTATTTTATAAGGATAGCATCTTACCAGAAAAATTAAGAAACTTTGTCTAAGATACAAGGTATCAATAGGTTTACTCTAATAGTTAATGGTTATTAAAATATGGTATTATTTGCCTCACTTCACAATAAGATCTTCTAGTTCTTCAAGCATTTAATTCATAGCACCAAGAAGAAAAGCTTTAGGTTTAGGTTTTTCTCAAAAATTACTGGGAATATATACTATGAATTAATGCATGTATTTGGCACATTAATTTGTAAGACAGAGTTTTCACTATCATTAACCTAACTCTTAAGAGCTCTACTTTCATCATCCATTTTCCAAAATTTCACCCTTCTGGCTGTGAGCACAACAGAGTATCCACATTAATCTGGTGTTCAGTGAATTTTATGCAATAACCTTAATTGACTGTTTCCTCTAGATCTGAGTGGTTGTCTTTGTGAGACACTGAGACACAAATGTGTGGATGAATTTACAGACTCTTATTCACTGAATAGGTTAGTCTTCCTCACTAGACTTAGCACTCCTTGAGGGCAAGGAAAACCTACCTGTAAAATGATCCATGTCTTGCACAATCATGCAATAATGGATATGCATTAGAGAAATCAACAGTATAAATATTTTACAATTTCTAGTCTAATTAATATTATGCAGTTGGTTTGAGAAAAGAGGACACCATGAAAGACATAAGTCCCAAGTCACACAGAGCCCTACTGCAGATGCATAGACCCATGGAAGGACTTTGAAGTGAGCTCCCAAAGAAGGAAGGAATGGCAGAAAATTTCTTTTAGTGTACATTTCTGTCTGCTTTCAGATAGAGAAAAATCCCTCCCAAGCAAAAGGAATTTGTCTTCTGGAAGCTCTCCTGGGAGAAAAACAGTAAAAGGATGTCCAAGGCTGCAGCCATTCCAGGTTAAGAGGGAGGGTTTCTAGAAAAAAAGAACTATTCAGGAAATGTGAGGAAGAAACATATGTTAAAAGGGGATACTGTCACTAAAGTATTGCAAGAGGACAGAACATCATAAGGCATTCTTTCCAACATGTCAAGTTATTAATAAGGCCACTCCAGTGCAGTTAAGATCTTCTAAGGAACCAAGAAAAGTTTCATCACACAGAGGCCAGAGCCATGTGTAATGAGCTCTGCTCTGAATAGGGTTATTAGTAAGGAGAAAATATCAACAGAGATCTATTTTGCTAAATAAATGAGAGGTTTGAAATTAAGTCACTCTGCCTCAAGGATTTAAAAATGCACACCGTCAATGTTACTGTATTAACAAAATGTTAATGTATTCATCAAGAGATCAGCAAAAGCCACACTCAATCAAAGAATAATCTTCATGCTCATTTGGTTCATTACACACCTGTCCAACTGCCGTATTCTACTACTCTTATCTGCTCCTCTCAGACAACAAGCATAGCTAAAATAATGAAGTACAGAAATCCTTCTCTTTACCTTCTTTGCTTTCCAGGGTGCAGTGGACAATTTGGCAGGTGTGATGTGAGCTGTGTCCCTGAAGAGGAAATATAAAGGCTTCACTTTTGCCCCTCCCTTTCCATTGTGTCCTTAGTGATTCAGCTCTACATCCGCCTGGCAGAAAGGACAGCCCTGAGATGGAACTCCCTCTAAAGGCCACCCAGAGCTGCTCTGCATCCAGGAGACTCTCGGGATGGCCAGGGCTTTCTGGAGAAGTGCCCAGTTCTTCCCTACT
Source organism: Mellivora capensis (assembly GCA_004024625.1). Taxonomy (NCBI): domain Eukaryota; kingdom Metazoa; phylum Chordata; class Mammalia; order Carnivora; family Mustelidae; genus Mellivora; species Mellivora capensis. The sequence continues at coordinate 23,313 of PISX010021513.1, forward strand.
AATGAGGACACATTTACAAACCTAATCTCTATTCAAGAAAATAAGCTGTCTTTCTAAAAAGAGTAACTGAGAAACATTCAAGTTGGCAACACCGTATTCAAAATTCCAAAGATTGCTGTTTCAGTGGATGGATGGCAGACAGTGATTCAACAGGAAAGATCCCAGCTGTGACAGAAACACTCTAGCCATGATGGATGCTCCCTGGCCTGAGGCCCATTCACCCCAAGACTTTCTGAGCTCTCTTGTATGGAGTATATGTTTTTGTGAGGAGCTTCTGCTCACAGGTAATTCCTACCCCATAAAAAAGATTTAACAATGAGCTCAAATGGGACTTATTCTGTGGTTTCAGTTTAAAAGCTTGGTAGGAGCAGCAAGCCACCCCTACCTAAAGTGAGTTCAGTGGTATGATTCAGCACCATGCAAGAAAGATTATAGATTAGGGGTAGACATCAAAGCTGGAGACAAAAAAAAAAAAAATGTTTGGGCTGTGCAGTAGCCAGCATCAGCACTATGAGATAAGCTTAGTTTCCCAGAGGCTATTCTTGCCCATGTAATACACAGCCCAGCCTCCCCAGGGGGATACCTTGCCCAGACTTAAACTATGGTGGCAAACTACACTGCACTTATGACAACAGAAAGTCCTTTTGGCCAGTGATTTTTCTGCACATTGTAGGTGTGCATTATGTTCTCTTCTAGTCAAAATGCAACCATTCTAGGGATACCTGGCTGGCTCAGTTAGAAGAACATGAGACTCTTGATCCCAAGGTGGTGAGTTCAAGCCCAACAATAGGTATAGAGACCACTTAAAAAAAGAAATATTAAAAACACACACACACACACAAACCCCTCAACTACTGTAAAAGACACAAGAACCAGAGGAAGTATATTTAAAATTACAGCCCTAATATCCATTATGCCCATAAGATTCACATAAAAACAATTGTATATATACAACTAATCATACAGACCTAAGAGGAGTGCTAAATCTGTCCAGTCATTTTTGGGGGGTTTGGGGGGTTTTTGTTTTTTTGCTCAGAGCAAGTGCTTTCCAATGTGAGCTCCTTCTGACTGGGGGCTTCCATCGCTTAGAAGCCTTGTATCCATGGTTAGAATTAATCTTCTACCTTATCAGCTTGTTTTCATCTCCTTTCAGATCTAGTAAAAAAAGGACTAATTTTCTTAGCTTTTTTGCTATCTAAGAATTTAACTGATTAAAGAAGATCTTTTTCACCCTTAGTCTATATGGAAACCCTGTTATTTTCCCCACTAAAGAAGAAGTTCTTACACTCCATTCGATTTTTCCTTCCAGGTGGAAGGACACCCAATAACATAACACTCTTTGCCTCTCTTTACTCTCTCATTCCCTCCTCCTTCCCTAGTGTCTCAGCCTGGATTCTATGAAAACAGAGCCATAGACAAAGTCTTGCAGGGATGGATGGAATCAATGAAGGAAATGATCTCAGAGAATAGAAGAGAAAAGCGGTACAGGAAAAGAGGGAAAGCTAATACAATGAGGTAGCCACTGGTACCTGATTCCATGAACCTTCTAAAATGTATCTCAGAACTGTCCATGCAAAGGAAAAACGAGGGAAGCATCTACTCTACCAGCCTTCATCCCCCTTGGTCAAAGGTGACCTCACGGGTGCAAACTCAGGTTGTACTTGTACACATGTCAAGTATGCCCATCCCTGCCGAAGCATCAGAAAAGCCCTGGAACTAGAAGCAAGATGGGAACAAGGTATTTCCAGGTTGCAATGTACAAAGGCATTCAAACCCTGTGCAGAACTGACAGGCCCACTAGCAGGTGGATTAGGAAGTGGGGTGACATCATGTGAAGTGGCTCACAACAGGTGTCCAACACATCTAATCCATGACATTGCCTGTGGGTAGGTTTGGGAGAAAAGCTGCCAGTTTCCTTGTGGGGGTGCTAGTTATCCAAAGGAAGTGCACACCCTGTCTTCTCCTCCTACACCAGGTTCTTCTTGGGGCACTGCCCCACATTGAGGGTCCAGTAATTTCTATGACTAGGTTGTACGTCTGTCTAATTCTGCAGGCCAGAATTAGAATCCATTGCTGGCTCATATCTAATCCTGTTTTTCAACCTATCTTGACCTGTAATAAATATTTTATTCTCCATCTGCCTGAATTCTTCAACTTTCTCTCAATATTTCTCAGGACTCAGTTGAAGGAAGAGTGTTATTTATCAGACCTCATAGCCTAGGACAGTTAGCATGGGCTAGAGAGCAGAGTACATGCTAGATTTCGGTCCCCAGCTACTCCCTCACTTGGGGAAGGCCATCTTGATGATGGTCTCCATCAGAAGTTAATGGAAAATTTCAAGAAAGAACCTGGAGGCAACCAAGAGGGCATAAGTAATCTTTTTTTTTTTTAGATTTTTGTTTATTTATTTGACAGACAGAGATCACAAGTAGGCAGAGAGACAGGCAGAGAGAGAGGGGGAAGCAGGCTCCCTGCTAAGCAGAGATCCCCATGCGGGACTCGATCCCAGGACCCTGGGATCATGACCTGAGCCAAAGGCAGAGGCTTTAACCCACTGAGCCCCCAGGTGCCTCAAGGGCATAAGTAATCTTAATGGAAGTTGCCTTAATGGTGTTTTAAGGGAAGAATCTAGGCTACAATGCATCGCAGAACATACTAGAAAAGAACACACCCTTGAAGAGAAGCTGTGACTTAAGAATGCTAGAAGAAGCAAAATTGCATAACTTTTTATTTGTGACTTTAGCTTATTCCAACAAGGGAAAAACAATGAATGATAAATATTTACAACCTTCCCAGAGGAAAGAGGTTAAAAGAGCAGTTGAGCCAGTACCAGATCTGTGGTCTCAATAGAGATAACGAATGAAGGGTGAATGTGAGTATAAAGCAAAGAAGTAGAAGATTTACTGTGGAATATGAACAAGCCAGGTCCTATTTAGACTGAGTCAGTTGTTCTTGGGAGCTTAGTATGGAAGCGAGGGGAGGGACGACTTTGGGACCATCTGCTCCATGTTATGGGAGATGGAAAGGGATGGAGAATGTTGACTTCTGGAATTTGTACCATTTCCATTATGCCATCCCCCTTCATAGGCTAGCCAAATTTAGCAAGTAAAAATACAGGATGCCCAATTATATGACTAATTTTACAGTATAAATATATCCCATATATTATATGGAACAAATTTATACTATGTCTAGCACATGTTTCCACTAAAGAAATCATTATCTGAAATTCAAATTGAACTGGGTGTTCTGTATTTTATCTGGCCCCACCTCTTTGGCATTTTCCTGAGACACTATAGTAAATATATACACTTACTGGCATTTACTTGAACTAGACACAGAATTAAGAAAGGTCCATAAGGCAGCTTGATGCATATCTGGATACTAAAGTTATGTAATGAAAAAAAGAAAAATGGACAAGTGGCTATTGTTCGAGAAAAGAGAAAAGTTGGTAAGAAAAGCAACCCAAAGACATATAAGGCAGCAAAATGCAATGCAGGTAAAAGAACCAAACTTTACACAAAATGAGATGGTCCTTCCCAAACACAAGAGTACAGCTAAAATGGATGGATACATATTTAAATAAATCTGCATATATGAGCTAAAAGTTGCGTCTAGATTGTTAATTCCTGATGGACAGAGACATGGTTCTTGCTAAATATCTGACATTTAGTCAGCACTCAATAACCATTTGTTAAATTAAACTGTCCACCTTTTTATTGAGTGGAAGGGGAAAGGGCGTGTTTCAGACTGAGACAGGGCAAGACATGAAGGTTTGGAAAAGTGGAGAAGGTTTGCAAATGTGGATCAAGAAGACATAAAAGGCTTCCTCACTGACTGCCAGTTGAGGCTGGAACTACACACGATTTGTAATGTAAAATGAGAATGATATTCTGACAGGTGCATTTTGTTGTGGTTTGTAAGTTCCCACTCCTAGGCTTCCTCAGTCCTTGGAATGTAATCACCCAACTGATCACCACTTTTTTTTGTAAAAGTTTCAGTTTTCTGACAGGACATTTCCAAAAAATATGACGTTTTCAGTGAAACTAGAACTCTTACTTTCCTCGATATAAAGCAATTCTTTCAAAAGGAGTCATGCCATGTGAAAATCAAGAGTTTTGAAAACAACACCTAGGGCACTTTCCTAGCTCTTGACAAAGGCCCAGTTGCAAAAAAATGGAAAGAGTGTGAGGCACAGACCCAAGGAAAATAATCAACAATGCTATTGTTTTATTTTCCACTAGGCACAGAAAGGGACTTTCAACTATAATAAGCAACTCAGGTAAGCCAAGAGGAATTCACTACTTAAAACTAGGCAAGTCACATATTAGGGGCAAATATTCACCATGCATATGCCTGAAAAAAGTGTAGGTCCATAAAACACACAAACACCTACAAACAAAAAAGCTAAAGAGAAATAAATGACCAAATATTTCCTGACATAAAGCAACTCTTTCCAAAAAAGAGTTCTTTTGAACACTTCACTGACGATTATGTATGAATGGTGAGTAAGCACATAACAAAGTGCTCAATATCATTAGTCATCAGAGAAATGCAAAATAAAACACAAAGCCACGTCACTTCATAGCCACTAGAATGCATAAATACAAAAGAAAATAAATAAGAAAATAATTATTTGTTATTAATGAATAATATCAAATGCTGAAGAAGATACAGAGCAACCAGAACCCTCTTATAGAGCTGGTGGGGGTGTAAAATGGTACAGCCACTTTGTGAAAAGGCCCAGATTCTTAAAAAGTTGAACTTGCATCTACCATGTGACCTAACAATTCCTCTCCACAGTATTTATCCAAGAGAAAGTATTTATCCAAGAGAAAAGCCTTTTTCAAGAATGTTGATAGTAGCTTTAAACATAAGAGCTAACCACTAGATGTCCAACAAGAGAAAGTGGGGACACACTACGATGCCTCTTATACACTGGTATAATGCTACAAAGCATTAAAAAGCAACAAACTACCAATATACACAATAGCACTGGGTCACTCTGAAAAGTGTTATGCTGAGTGAAAGAAGCCAGACCAAGGGAACAAAAACAACATAGGCCTATGGGAAGTACATATGGTAAGTACACACAGTAAGAAAAATCAAAACCACAATAGTGGTTGCTCCTCTTGGGGCAGGATTACCTGAGAAGGGACTTGCACCTGAGTGTGTGCATTAGTCAAAATGGATTAAACTGACTGATTTGGACATTTTACCACATTTAAATTATACATTAATAATAGTATTCTATTTTATTTTTATTTTTTTATTATTTTTATTTCTCTTTAAGATTTTATTTATTTATTTATTTGTCAGAGAGAGAGATAGCGCACACAAGCAGACAGAGTGGCAGGCAGAGAGAGAAGCAGGCTCCCTGCAAAGCAAGGAGCCTGATGTGGGACTCGATTCCAGGACCCTGGGATCATGACCTGAGCCAAAGGCAGCCCCTTAACTGACTGAGCCACCCAGGTGTCCCTAGTGTTCTTTTTATTTTTTCTTTAAGATTTTATTTATTTATTTGACAGACAGAGATCACAAGTAGGCAGAGAGGCAGGCAGAGAGAGAGAGAGAAGCAGGCTCCCTGCCCAGCAGAGAGCCCAATGTGGGGCTCGATCATGGACCCTGGGATCATGACCTGAGCCAAAGGCAGAGGCTTAACCCACTGAGCCACCCAGGTGCCCCTCTAGTGTTCTATTTTAAATTAAACTTTTCAATTTGAGAGAATTGTAGGCTCACTCACATGCAGTTGTTAATTAGTAATACAGAGTTCTCATGTATACTTTACCCAGTCTCTCCCAAAGACAGCACCTTGCAAAACCGTAGTACAATGTCACAACCAGCATATTGACATTAGCAAAGTCAAGACAGAATATTTCCACCATAAGGATTCCTCAGTTGCCTTTCTAAAACCATACTCCCTCCACCCTAGCCTCATCCGTAAGCCCTGGTAACCACTAATCTGTTCTCCATTTCTAGAGTTTTGTCATTTTAATAATGGCATAGAAATGGAGTTGTACAGTGTATAATCTTTTGGGATTGCCATTTTTTCAATCAGAATAATACCCTGGAGTTTCATCCAAGTTGTTGCATTTATCAATAATTTATTCCTTTTCAGTTCTGAGTAATACCCACGGGATGGATATACCATAGTATGTTTAGCCATTCCCTGCTAGAAGGACATCTGAGATGTTTACAGTTGTAGGCATTACAAATACAGCTGCTGTAAATATTTACATAAAAGTTTTTATGTGAATATAAGTTTTTAATCTCCCTGGGATAGTGCCTTATTTGGGGGTCATAATTTCATGTTTAGTTTAGGGGTTTTCGTGTGTGTGTGTGTGTGTGTTATAAATTGCCAAACTGTTTTTCGAGAGTGGCCATACCATTTAGCATTGCACAAGCAAGTATAAGTGAGCTAGTTCTCCACATCCTCGCCACTGTGAGCTGTGGCTATTTTTTATTCCAGGTGTTCTGATAAGTGTGTAGTGATACCTAACTGTAGCTTTAGTCTGCATTTCCCTAACAGTTAGTCATATGGAACATCTTTTCATGTGTTTATTTGCTATCTAATTATGCTCTTCCTTGAAATGTTTCTTCATGTCCTTGCTATCTTCTAATTGGATTGTTCAGTTTTTAGTACTGATCTTGGAGAGATCTTCATACAGTCTAGAAACTAGTACTTTCTTACATACTTTCACTTGACTTCTTCTCCTCTTCACAGGCACTTTCACAGAGTGAAAGTTTTTAGTTTCGTGAATCCAATTTATCAATTTTTTTCCTTTTACTGATCATGCTTTTGTTGTCAAGTCTAAAAATTCTTTGCCTAGTCCTAGACCCCAAATACTTTCTATCTTTTTCCTAAAAGTTTTATAGTTTTACTTTTATATTTAAAAGTCAATTTTGGATGGAGGCAAGATGGCGGAGTAGTAGCAGACTGAAATGACATCAGGTCGCAGGAGTTCAGCTAGATAGTTATCAAACCATTCTGAACACCTACAAACTCAACAGGAGAGAGAAGAGAAGAAAAGCAGCAATTCTAGGAACAGAAAATCGACCACTTTCTGGAAGGTAGGACTGCGGAAAAGTGAATCCGAGGCAATGAGAAGATAGACCGCAGGGGGAGGGGCTGGCTCCTGGCAAGTGGTGGAGCAGTGGAGCATAAAGTCTGAACTTTTAGAAGTCTGCTCCACTGAGAGACATCACTCCAGTGGCTAAGTGGGGGTGGAGCCCTCACAGGCACAATGTGGTGTCAGGACCTGAGGGGTCACAGAAAAACCGGGTGTTTCTGAGTATGGCAGAGCTGCCAGGTATCAGAGCAGGGAAGCCGACTACAGAGACAGAGCCGCAGAGTGAGCTCTCAGCTCAGTGTTACCTTAAACTGTGATCCACGACACAATCAGGCCACTGCTCTTTGAGCAGGGATCCCACAAGTGGCAGATCCAGATCACCTTTCTCCTCTGGAGGCAGGAATCTGCTGTTTGGAGACTCCAAACGGGGCTGTGTATCAGAGACAGAAATGCTTGGTCACAGGTCAGGTGAGCCCAGAGCCTGGCCGGAGACCAGGGAGACAGGAGTGATTGACCCCTTTCTCTGAGGGCACACTGAGGAGTGCGGCCATGAGCTCTTGGCTCCTCCGGGCTGGAGATTGGGAGGCTGCCATTTTCATTCCTGTCCTACAGAGCTATACGGAAAATGTTCAGGGAACAAAATCTCCCAAGACCGAACTTGAGCAGATTTCTTAACCTGGCTCCTGGAAAGGTCGGTGTAATTTTGCCTCAGGCAAAGACATTTGAGAATCACTACAACAGGCCCTTCCCCAAGGAGATCAGCAAGAACATCCAGCCAAGACCAAGCTCACCAATCAAGGAGAACTCCAGAAATAGGGGAAAACAATACATGGAATTCAAGGCTTTCTCCTCATGATTCTTTAGTCTTGCAAAGTTAAATTACATTTTTTTTCTTATTCTAATTTTTTAAAATTTTACTCTTTCCTCTTTTAGTGTTTTTTTAACTAGTTTATCTTAATGATACCTTCCTTAAAGAAAATTTTTTTAGGGGAGCCTGGGTAGCTCAGTGGGTTGAGCTTCTGCCTTCAGCTCAGGTCATGATCTCAGGGTCCTGGGATCAAGTCCCGCATCAGGATCTCTGCTTGGCAGGGAGCCTGCTTCTCCTCCTCCTCTCTCTCTGCCTACTTGTAATTCCTCTCTGTCAGATAAATAAATAACATCTTTTTAAAAATGTTTTAAACCTTCATTATTATAGTCATATTTTATCCTTCACTGTATTTAATCTTATTTTTTGTATACATATAGGGGGTTTTTTTTCCTAAAAAATTTTGGGATACAATTTCTTCTAACAGATCAAAATATACCCTAAATCTAAAACAGGGTTTTGTTCTTGTCTCCAGTCTGAGCACATTCTACCCCCCCACCGCCTTATTTTTTTCTTCTTCTTTCTTTTTCCAACCAACTCATCAATTCCTATCTTAGAATTGTTTTTTAATTTTCATATTTCCAGTCATATTCCATCCCTTCATCATGTTTACCCTTATTTTTTTATATATGAGTTTTTCTTTCTTTAAAATTTTTGGAGCTAGTTTCTTCTAAGAGACCAAAATACACCCCAAATCAAGTGGTTGGCTCTGTTCTATTCATCAGTCTAATATATCCATATATATATATATTTTTTTAATTTCTTTTACCTCCTTTCTTCTCCCCCTGGTTTGGGGTCTCCTCTGATTTGGTTAGTACTTTTTTCTGGGGTCTTTGCCACCCTTTTATTATTTTATTCTCTCATTCACATATTCTTATCTGGATAAAATGACAAGGTGGAAAACTCACCACAAAAAATAGGAACAAGAGGCAGTACCGAAGGCTAGGGACTTAATCGATATGGACACTAATAACATGTCAGATCTAGAGTTCAGAATGACAATTCTCAAGCTGCTAGCTGGGCTCAAAAAAGGCATGGAGGATATTAGAGAAATCATATCTGGAGAAATAAAATCCCTTTCTGGAGAAATAAAAGAACTAAAATCTAACCAAGCTGAAATCAAAAAAGGAATTAATGAGGTGCAATCAAGAATGGAGGCTCTTACTGCTAGGATAAATGAGGCAGAAGAGAGAATTAGTGATACAGAAGACCAAATGACGGGGAATAAAGAAGCTGAGCAAAAGAGAGACAAACAACTACTGGGCCATGAGGGGAGAATTTGAGAGATAGGTGATACCATAAGATGAAACAATAATAGAATAATTGGGACTCCAGAAGAAAAAGAAAGAGAGAGAGGGGCAGAAGGTATATTGGAGCAAATTATAATAGAGAATTTCCCTAATATGACAAAGGGAACGAGCATCAAAATCCAGGAGGCAGAGAATCTCCCTCAAAATCAATAAAAATGGGTCCACACCCAGTCATCTAATAAGAAAACTTACCAGCCTTAGTGAGAAAGAGAAAATCCTGAAAGCAGCCCGGGACAAGAAGTCTATAACATACAATGGTAGAAATATTAGATTGGCAGTAGACTTATCCACAGAGACCTGGCAGGCCAGAAAGAAGTGGCGTGATATATTCAGAGCACTAAATGAGGAAAATATGCAACCAAGAATATGATACCCTGCTAGGCTATCATTGAAAATAGAAGGAGAATTAAAAAGCTTCGGACAAATAAAAATTAAAAGAATTTGCAAACACCAAACCAGCCCTAAAGGAAATATTGAAAGGGGTCCTCTAAGCAAAGAGAGACCCTAAAAGTAGTAGACCAGAAAGGAATAGAGACAATGTACAGTAACAGTCACCTTATAGGCAATACAGTGGCACTAAATTCACATCTTTCAATAGCTACCCTGAATTTAATGGGCTAAATGCCCCCAATCAAAAGACACAGGGTATCAAAATGGATTTAAAAAAATCAATATGCTGTCTGCAAGAAACTCATTTTTAGACCCGAAGACACCTCCAGATTTAAAGTGAGGGAGTGGAAAACAATTTACCATGCTAATGGACATCAAAAGAAAGCTGGGGTGGCAATCCTTATATCAGATCAATTAGATTTTAAGCCAAAGACTATAATAAGAGATGAGGAAGGACACTATATCATACTCAAAGGGTCTGTCCAACAAGAAGATCTAACAATTTTAAATATCTATGCCCCTAACATGGGAGCAGCCAACTATATAAACCAAT
>PISX010021514.1:0-33540 GCA_004024625.1 Mellivora capensis
AAAAAAAAAAAGACTTTATTAATTTGAGAGAGCGAGAGCATGAGCTGGGGACGGGGGTAGAGACAGAGGGAGAGGGAGAAGCAGACTCCCCACTGAGCAGGGAGCCCAATGTGGGGCTTGATCCCAGGACCCCAGGATCATGACCTGAGCCCAAGGCAGACACTTAGACAGCTGAGCTATCTGGGCACCCCGTGTACATTGCTTTTTTAGATATAATGCTATTGCATATTTAATATACTAATACATAGTATAGCATAAACAGAACTTTTATATGCACTGGGAAATAAAAAAATTCATTTGACTTGCTTTATTGTGATAACTTGTTTTGTTGCAATAGGCTGGAACCAAACCATCTCTGAGGTATGCCTAGACTGTTACACTTCTTGCCTAATAGGTATTGAGGAAATGTGGATGTTGAAGTGGGCAGACAGTCAAGTTGGCAGGGAACTTGCCCACTCAAGTACAGTTTACTTTACAGCCCAGCTCTGTCCTCAGAGAATCCTGGGCTCATTCAAGGGCAGGGGGGTGTATCAGTGGCTTCAGGGCCCCTACCTGGGAGGGGCTGTGGCAGCCTCTCCCCCAGGTTGCTCAGGCTGTGACAGAGTGTTGCCAGCTCCAGTCCCCCATTTCCCCCCCCCCCCCCGCCCCGCCACTCCAGTCTTTGCCTCTTCCCTGCCTCCCTCACCTCTGGGACAGCTCTGTGCCTGTACCACTCACCATTTGGGAACTGCCTGGCTCCTGAGGCTTTGAGCAGCCAGTGTGTGGAAGAGCCCAGGACTCTGCCTGAAGAAGATGAAGAACAAGACAAAGCTGAGCTGCAGGGCTGGAAGGAGTCCAGGGCGGCTGACTCAGACATCTTCAGGGCCCTGTGTGGAGCTTTCTGCTAGGCTGTTCTGCCACAAATCACTTTGTTTCCTTTATCATGCGGCAGACCACCCCTCTTCTGGGCCCCCTCTTTCAGGAGCTGCTGGTGGGACTGCTAAGAAACATTTGCACGTTTGAGGGGGGAGTTTGGCAGGGCTGAGAGAAGCTTTCAGATGAAGAGATCTCCTAGGGCACCTCATGCTTGTCCTGGTTCCTTGGCCAGACTTTTGTGAGGGCGCTTACTTGCCCATGACTTCTTGTGCCAGCCGTGAGACAGCAGCCATTAGTGGTCTTCCTCAGGAGGCCTCTCCTGGCCCCCAAGAAATGAGAATTAGCAAGAACACCTGGCACCCTTGCCCCACCATTACTCATCGCCTGGCACAGCAGTGCATGAAGTTCAGTCTGTAGGGAGCTCCAGTGGCTTGACTCACCTGGGACGCCTGTCCTCAGGTGCTCATGGCCAAATGGCCTGAGGCCTGCAGAGCCTTGAAGTGGCACTAGGTGGCACTCTCACACAGGGGAGTCCCAGCAGGGTGGTTGGAAGGGACCTCATTCGGGGTGGGAACGTAAACTTACCAAAGGGTTTTTGTTTTTCCCAGAAATCATTATTAACTATTGTCTGGAATCTAGAAGGCATTTCCTTACTGAAACGTATGAGGTGGAAGTCATGCTAGAGGGCTGATTTTTATGAGTTTTCTAAATACCAATCTGCATTCTAAGGAGGCTTAGAATGGTTATAAAGGAGCTCTGGTAGACATGGAGGAGTAGTGTTCCTCATTTTACAGGGAGAGCATTGGTGCTCCAAAGGCTGCTCAGCAAATGAGAACCCGGGCTTCCCCCCCCCCCCCCCCCCCCCCCCCCCCCCCCCCCCCCCCCCGAGTGTAACTTGGACTAGACCTGGTCTGGAAGTAGTGGCAGCTTTGGGAAAGTCAGAATGGTCCTCCAGGATCTTTCTGGTTCTGGAATTTAGTGTTGCCAGGCTTCTGTGTTATCCTCTTGTGCTTTAACTGCTTTTTATCCAGGCTTCATGGTGTGTTTGCTTGGAGCTCTGGGGTGAGAATGGGTTCTCTTAAGTCTCACTGAGGCTCAGAGAAAGCTGTGGGCCCAGACTAGGAGCTGCCAGGTACAGCTCATATTGGGTATTCACCAGCCTTGTGCTGGAACCTGAGCCCCAGGGTGCTGGAACTCGACATAGTGCATTCCTCTTGGCCTGTTCCTGCTGTGCATTGTGGTATCCAATGTTATGGAAGTCCATGAGGAGGGACCCTAACTGTCTTCTGGCCTCCCCACTGCAGCATTCCAGGCCTGTAGCTTTTCACAGAGTACTTGCTGGGATAGAGCCAGATGAGGAGGACAGGTGTGTGGGGCTTTGCCCAGCACCATGTCCTTTTCCAGGCTGCCTGGGCCCAGCTGCCCATCTCTTTACAAGCCAGAAGGCTCTTTCTTCCTGTTCCAAATGTTACTTTAGAAACCAAATTCTCTGAGGGTGCCTGGGTGGCTCAGTGAGTTAAAGCCTCTGCCTTGGGCTCGGGTCGTGGTTCCGGGGTCCTGGGATCGAGCCCCACTCGGCAGGGGGCCTGCTTCCTCTTCTCTCTCTGCCTGCCTCTCTGCCTACTTGTGATCTCTGTCTGTCAAATGAATAAATAAAAATGAAATATCTTAAAAAAAGAAAAAGAGGGGCGCCTGGGTGGCTCGGTGGGTTAAAGCCTCTGCCTTAGGCTCAGGTCATGATCCCAGGGTCCTGGGATCGAGCCCCACATCCGGCTCTCTGCTCCGCGGAGAGCCTGCTTCCTCCTCTCTCTCCCTGCCTGCCTCTCTTGCCTGCTTGTAATCTCTGTCTGTCAAATAAATAAATAAAGTCTTAAAAAACAACAACAACAACAAAAACAAGGGGCTTCTGAAATAAAGTACAATAGATCATTAAAAAAAAAAGAAACCAAATTCTCCATGGTCATAAGAAGCTAGGGATATACTTTTTTATTTTACAAATTTTAAAAAAAGATTTATTTATTTATTTGACAGACAGAGATCACAAGTAGGTGGGGAGGCAGGCAGAGAGAGAGGAAGGGAAGCAGGCTCCCTGCGGGGCTAAGAGCCTGATGTGGGGCTTGATCCCAGGACCCTGGGATCATGACCTGAGCAGAAGGCAGAGGCTTTAACCCACTGAGCCACCCAGGCGCCCCTAGGGATGTACCTTTGATCAGTACCCTAGAGTGGTAAGACTGAGCCTTCAGAGGCAGTCTGATCGTTGAAGGGGGGTGGTGACCTACCAGATGCTAATCTGGCTCCTGAATGCCACACCCTTTCTTAGGAGTTCCCATTAGACACTGTCTAGCCTAGAAAATGTTAAGCTGGTTCCTTCTCTCCATCACTTGTGGAGCAAGTGCTTGGTGGGCATGGGGATAAGGTGCTGACCTCCCCAGGCTGGGCCCTGCTATCTAGTGGGGTAGAAAGGCAACTGTAGGAATCTCTCCCTCTATCCCCCTCTGTCCCCTCCGGGAGCACAGGTTCGAAACAGCCTGAGGCAGAGGGGACCTTGCTTACTGGGTCTGGTTCCGTGGTCTGTGCCAGATTTTGTGTGGCAGGGGTTTTGTATGATAGTGGAGAAGAGGGGGCAGGGGTGGGAGTAGGGGCAGCTTGTACCTTCAGGATGGGGTGTGAGAAAGAGCCAGACCTAGATGCCTTGTGTGTGCTTCAAGGGCCAGAAAAGGTGGCTGGGGGTGGCATTCTCAGTCTTGGAAAGCTGGCCCAGGGTGAGGTGAGCCGCACGTGGAAGCCCGAGACTACCCAGGTGGGGGTGGGCAGGGAGGAAGGCCCTCAGCCAGCCCCAGGAGGTGTTGCCCGGGAAATCCCGTGACCGGCGGGGTTGGTCCCTGGGCCGCAGCCCCTCCCCTTAAAGGGGCCCTGGGCGCGGTAGCTGCGCCCGGCGGGAGGGAGGAGCTGTCTGTCTGCCGTTGTCCGGTGTCCGCCCTCTGTCCCCGCCCCCGGCGGCCTCAGTGGCCGGAGCGAGTCCCCGGCCGCGGAGGCTTCCTCCCCGGAGCGGCACCTCCCTGAGAGTCGGTCCCTGAAGCCCAGCCGGACGGGACCACCTGTGGGTGAGTGAGCCAGGGAGCGGTGGGCTCCCTGGAGCGGGCGTCATGGGTGCCCGTCGCCCCATGGAACTGCGGGACTTCGGGCCGGAGAGCCCACCCCACAGTCTCCATCCCGTTGTGGGCTTCTCCTGCCCCACATGGTGGGTCACGGGCCGCGTGGGATGAGCTCATTTCCGCCGCGTAGAGTAGCATCTCCTGGCCCTCCAGCCGAAAGGGGAAACGCTGGGCAGGGGCTCTGTGTCCTCTTCCGCGCAGGGAGCTCCGGGTGATTTCCTCAGTGCTGCCCACGGGGCCTGACCGGCGCCAATCGGGGAGGGAAGCGGCCCTGTTCCTGGGTGGGACCGGAGGTGTTCCTAGTTCCTCACCCAAGGGGCAGAGAGGGGGTGACATGCTGCCCTTCTCAGAGCCCCATCCCCGAGTCAGGGTTCCTTCCATTTGGGAGCTTTAAGGAAGCCCCACGCTGTGGGGAGTACCTTCCCATTCCCCCCTCCCCCCTTCCCTGGCCTCTGGCTTTAAAGAAGGATCTCTGGGCCCTTCTCTTTGCTTCCTCTTCTCTTGCCCAAAGCTTCCCCAAGATGGCTCGCCCGTGTCACCTGGCGAGAATCCATTTTTCCTGTTCCCAGTTCTTGAAGTTTTGTCTGCTTCTAGCCCTGGAACACAGGGAGGAAGGGTTGGCGGCCCCCCCTGGACACAGCTGCCTGTGTGTGCTTCAGGTGAGCTGCAGGAGGAAAGCCACCCTGCCCTGCCTTCTGGGGTGAAAGTGGGCTCAGAAAGGCAGGCAGGTAGATCTAGGACTTAAGGCCCCTGAGGCTCGCTCTCTGCTGAGGCTTCAGGAGGAGTGACCCTGGCACCCAGTGAGAGTTCCACTCAGGGAGCAAGAGCAAATTTCTCAGTGTCTCTGGCAGGACCTGTGCCTAGCTGCAAGGCCCTTGGTGCTCAGGGAGTGCTTGTTGGGGGCAGACAGTCCTGACTCTGTCCCTGCCTTCCTGGACTTGCCAAAACTCAAACCTGAATCCACCAAAGTCCAAGGGAACCAGGCAAGAGCCTGCCTCCCGCAGTCCCCTGCCCCCACACCTCTAGCAATGGTAACTGGCCTGGGTCTGTCCATCTGACTTCAGTTGGAATGTTCCATTCCACTGAGGGGGTAGTGTTGCCTTCATCACAGGCTGTGAGGGGTAGATGGGGACATTGAGCACTGCTCGAGTTGAACCCCCAGAATGGGACATCCGGACAAAGGTGACCCCCCCTACCTGCTCCTGTTGGGCCGTTGCTTCTCCTCAGAGGGGCAGCCACTGTTACTGTGGTTTGGGCTCTTTTAGAACTGCCACCTCTACCCTGTGCCTTCATCTTGCCAGTGGGAGTGAACCTCCTTCCTCCAGAGTGTGAGTTTGGAAACAGAGGTGAGGGGTTGGGATTCAGGTCCAGGGGATGAGGCTGCACCAAGGTCTTGGGTGGAAGTGAGGCGTGGTGTTTCTGAACAGAGCAGAGTTCGACCAGGGTCGCTGCTGTGATCTGAGCCTGGAGGCGGTGAGCAGGAGGAGTGACCCTTCCCGTTTTCCAGATGAGGAAACTGATAGCCTCAGAGCACCTGTGACTTGCAAGGCCTCTCCCAGCTCAGGGCCAGCTGGGCAGCCAGGATTGCAGTAATTGAGTTGTCCCCATCCCCTACCAAAGCCTCTGAGCTCTCCTGCTCATTGTGGCCGGCCTTTAGGCCTTATAATAACTTTAAACTCCTAGTGGTCACAGCTCACAACTCTTCTCCACAGAGTGTTCTTGAGACTGGGGAGTGAGGGAGGGTGTCTGTACGTCCTCGCCTCAGGGTACGCTCCTGGCAGATTCCTCATCTGGGCCTGAGCCCCTAGTCCCACTCCAGGGAGCCAGAGAGCTAGCTGGAGAGCAACAAAGTTCTGGCTTGGGCTCCAAGGTCATTGCAGGTGTTGGGGGAAGTCGGGCACTGAAATGGGGAGGGCAGGAGCACTGTTGGCCTGGGAAGTGGTGCTTAGCCTTTGGGAATCAGGAAGGAAGGAATGACCCTTAGGGACTCCCTTCCCTCCATCCTGCAGCTTTGAACTGAACAGAGGGTGCCAGGCCTGTTTCCTGGGGGACAGGTGAATTCATGTTTGTTTTCTGGGGAACTTTTCTGGCCCATGCATGGTGATTTGGAAGAAGTCTGACAGTCTGGTCCCTGTCCCATTTCCAGAGAGTAAGTAGAGTGGTGATGGAGACAGGATGGAGGGCAGAAGACGTTCTGCTGGCCCTTTGGGGCAGTTTCTAGAGTCTCTAGGATAGCAACAACTCGGGCTGGCCTCCTTGAACACCCTGCACTGCCGTGGTGGGCTGTGTGGCCTAGCCAAGTCCCTAGGCCGGAGGCTCTGGGGTGAATGAAATGGGAGAGGCACACACAGGAATCTGCTTTGAGGACTGGAGGTTTGGGGCCAAGCTAGGTTTGTGTGTGGGCCCTGGCAGGTGCCTTTCTAGCTGCATGCTGCAGTGGCTGCTGCCTCGTGTGGTAGGATAGCGAGGAAAATGGGTAAGAGGAGATGGGGGCTCCCGTCCTCTCCCACAAGGCCTCACTGTGAATCCCAGGTGTGCATTCAGTCCGAGCTTTCTAGAGTGGGGGAAAGAGTGCTGGGAAGCCAAGCACTGTGCCCAACCCAACCTGCCTGTCACCCCTCGGGGCCTATTTTCCTGGGAAGCTTACAGGGGACTAGTGTGGGGCCCCCATGGCCTGGTGGGTCATGGAGGGGTGGGGTGTGTGCTCAGTACGGGTGTGCTCAGTACGGGTGCTCAGTATAGTTGAGGTGATCTGACTGTTGTGGATGGGAAAGTTAGGAGGCTGAGCCTTGGTGGGGGATAGACACGGGGGTGTCCATGGGTCCCTGGGCCTGGCCCTTGGGGCGGAGGAGGCTTGTGTCCAAGTCCGCTTTTTGGTGAGACTGGGTGGTGGGCACATCCTACCTGCCTCACCCTCAGTGAGCTGTTCTGCCCACCCAGGCAAGTGGCCTGGGAAGATGATCTCTGCTGGAGGGGTCTGGGCCTGGGGTTGCCCAGGCTTTGCCACTTCCTTGGTTGGGGGTGGAAATCCATGCTTTGCTTTTGGACCTCCGTCATTCTTGACCCAGTGCAGTCTCCCTCTGCACACTGCGCTCCCAGGGATTCAGCGCTAACCTCCAGGGCCTAGCCTTTACCTCTGGCTGAGGTGGCTTTGCTGGGGCATCAGACATTTCACACCAGTGTGGGTGGAGCCATGTCTAAGTGGGGCCTCTTGCTCTGTGAGTCCGTTGGCTGTGGCGGGGGTGGGGGGTGGTCAGCACTGGCCTGGGACTGCATCCACGGCCGGGTCAGTTCTCCGCCTTGGGACCCGCATCTAACCCGCATCTCTGCATCTAACGATGGTGGTGGCCGGCAACTTCCCCTGTAGCCTGCCGTTGGGATTGGAGGCCAGGCTGGGTGGGGCCTTGACTCCCCCTGGGTTTAGACAGCAACAACTGTGGAATGTTTGTTCTCCTTCCCTGTTATCTGTGAGGGCCTTGTGGAGGCTGGGCATATCCTCCCAGATCGCCATGCAGGGCCAAAGTGCTATCCAAAGCAAAGATGGGGGGGTGGGCTGGTTTGGGCTTCAGTGCTGGTTGGTTTTCCTTCAGGTCAGGTCATGTGTGTGCTCATCTGCTGAGGAGGGCTTGTGGGGGGGTTGGTATCAGGGATGGGAGGCTCTGAGGCCTGGGGGACAGCCGAGAGAGAGCTGTAGCGGGTCAGATGTCCAGCGTCTCACCCACTGTGCCTCTCCTGCCTTCCTGCTCTCTCATTCCTCAGATGTTACTTCGTCACCTGAATGGAAAATGGGTCAGGTCCTGGGGAGGGAGGGGCTGCCCAAGCTGCAGACAGGCCGACGCTGGGTGCCTGCCTGGAGCACAGGGCTCTCAGATTCCCACTTGTGCTTCTTGGGCTCATAAGCGTCTGGTCCCTTCCCTGCCATCAGCTCACTGGAGCAGGCAGGTGGCCAAGCCTAGGGACAGAGTGGGCGAAAGGCAGGGGCTTGTGTCCCAGGCGGTAGGCCTCTGCCGCTTCCTGAGCTGGTGTGACCAGTACCTGTCTTTGCACTAGCCCCCACCTCTAACCTGCGCCCTGTGAGCCAGCGGGACCCAACCAAGCTGGGAAGAGGCCCACCAGCCACCAGGCGGCCAGCCAGAGGAGTGGTGACAGCACAGGAGCTCCTGGCTGGGGGGAAGGGAGGAAGGAGGAGAAACAAAGGCGAGTGTGCCTGGCGCCGCCCACCATGTGTCAGTCAGAGGCACGGCGAGGACCTGAGCTCCGAGCAGCGGCGAAATGGTGAGATGCTGCCGGCCCCGTCCTAACCCCTCTGTGCCCCGCCACAACCTCCGGAAGGTCAGAGTTCATGTCCAGCGGCCCCGTGGTGGAGGTGGCAGCCGGGGGCCAGGGGATCAGCCCCCGAGGCTGGAGGGGCCCGGCCCGGGGGGCCTGAGTCGGAGAGCCCGCTTCAGGTACCTGGGGAGGCGGAGTGGGCTGGTGGCCTTGTGTCTGCTGCACCCTAATTGCTGCTCCCAGGCCCCCCCCACCCTGATTCTGCCCCCACCCCCCAGCTCCGGGAGAGGGGCTGCTCTTCTGGGATTGGTCCCTGGGCTTCTGCAGTGATCAGGGCTGGTGGGGGTAGCCCTGGGGACAGCAGGGATTTGTTCAGCTTTGCTTGGTCCCTACCCCCTTAACGGACCTTTTGAAAATACGGTGGGGTGGGGTGGTGGGCTGGGAGAAGAGGAACACAGGGAGCCTGGCGAGCTGTGGAAAGAAGCATCTTCCATTGCCATCCCAGCCATCAGCTTGGTTCTCCCATTTTTTCTTTTTAGTATCAGCTGAGATGCCTCTTTGTTCCTTGCTTTGTTCAGCAACTGGGGGCACAGGACTCGCTTCTCTGAGAGCACAAAGGCGCAGATGGGAGCCTTAGATTATCCAGTTGAATGCAGTCTTTGCGCAGATAAGGAAACTGAGGCCTGGGAACCTTCCCAGAGTGGATGGGAATGTGGTTGCCTAGTGGCTGCACTGGGCCTCAGGAGCATTTTCTAGTGCCTAGGCATGAGACCAGGGGACTTGGATCTGCTGTGTCTCAGGAAGCCAGGGTTCTGGTGGAAATGTCCACCCCGCCTCTAAGATCCCCACGAGGCTGAGCCTGTGCAGAATGCACTAAATTTGGGCTGGTGGGGACCTTTGCCGAAAGGAGGGGGCTGGCTCAGGTGTGTGGCCCCAGCAGACCTGGGAGGTGTTCTGAGGGCTGGTAGGGGGGTTCCCCCCACCAGCCTCTGCGTCTCTTTTGGAGAACCTGATCTGATGTAGAAAGACCAGGCAGGTGGATGGAGCTTTAGCCGTTCAGGGTATGCGTGTGTGCAGGTGCATGTTCCTGGGCTTTTCCTTTGGGATCTTGTCAGGCCCAATCCCTTCATTTATCAGATGTGGAAACGAGGCCGAGCGCCAGGAAGAGATTCTCCAAGATGCTACCACGCGGTGGTTGCAGTTGCGCCCCACTGCTGTGTGCTGCTGCACCGCTGGGGCTCTGGCTCCAGCTGTCTCCCCTGGTGCCCCTGTGGCCACAGCCGGCCCTAGGAGTGGGGGGCGGGGATGCAGGCTGTGCACCCCATCTTCCCTGTGCTGCCCCTGATTCTTAGTCCTCCTTAGCTGGTAGGCAGGTGGGTGAGACTGGGATGGGAGTCTGCTGAACCAAGGCAGCTGAGCCCTCACCTCAGCCTGGGGTTGGGTTGAGGGACCTCAAGGCAGGCTTGCTGAGGGCGGGGTGGGGCCTCCCAGACCCTGCTGGCTGACCTGGCCGTGCATGGACATCTGCTCTGCAGGTTGCACTTCCCCCAGCTGGCTCTGAGGCGGAGGCTGGGACAGCTGAGCTGTATGTCCAGACCCGCCCTGAAACTGCGCTCCTGGCCCCTGACGGTCCTCTACTACCTCCTGCCCTTTGGTGCCCTCAGACCGCTCAGCCGGGTGGGATGGAGGCCCGTGAGCAGGGTAAGTGTGCACAGGCTGCTGGCCCAGCGCCCCCTCCCCACCCTCCAGGGGTAGGCCTAAGGTTGGGACCCTGCCCACAGAAACGGAGGAGACATTTGTTAGGTTAGAGCTGATGGTGTGGATGCTGAGCCCTCCGGGATGGTCATCTTGACAGGCAAGTTGGTTGGGAAGACCAGGCAGGCTGGTGGCCCTGATGGCCTGCTCTGCATTGCCTCTTCTTGCCTGCACTTGTGCCAGTTGGGGGCTCTGCTTCTGGAAGGAACCTACACTGGGAATTCAGAAAATGGTGTCTGATTTCCTGTGTTTGGGCAGAGGAGAGCTTAGAGGTGATTTTGAGAAGAATGCAAATTAATTCCTGGGTGCCAGAGGGTGATTGAGGAGGACTGATGCCTGTTTGGGCCCTTTAGGGTGTGGATGGACTTGGGAGCCCCAGGCAGTGCTGGGTGACCGAGCAGCCTGGCCGCCGCACCCTTGAGGGCTGCCTGGCTCCCTAGCCCTGGGCTCTCTGGGAGGCTGGCCCCAGGCAGGGAACCCTGGACTCTCATGGGCGCCGGCTGGGAAGAGTTTGGGGCACCACTCACTCAGTACGCTGTAGAGGTGTTTAAAGTTGGAATGAAATTGCCTTTACACCCTAGGGACTGTCTGGGTTGGGCTGACAAGCAGCAGCCGCCAGTCAGAGGCGGGTTCTGCCGTGGCACCTGAGGCTTGAGAGGCCTCCCCTTCCAGGTCGCCCGGCCCTGACGGTTTGGCGGGGGGTGCCAGCAGATAGCGGGGGTGCTGGGGGAGGCCAGGGCCCAGTCCCCGCTGCCTCCAGGAAGCAGCCCCCGGTGCCCTCACAGTAAAGTGCCTCAGAGCCCTGGCAGCCTGCCTCTGCTGACCGTGGTCCAGAGCACCTGCTGCGGGGGGTTTCCTCTGCCTCCTCTTCGGACTAGAACGCGTGCTTTGGGCTGGAGACCTTCCCATGCCCCCGGGGCCTTCTGCCCCTCTCTGCCACAGCCTCTTGGTGCAGGGAGCAGAGCCGTTCACCCCCCCCTTTCCTAAAGAGGGAAGACCGGACTGCGCCGGCCAGTCTGTCCTTGGCTATGGGGGCAGTTGCTGCTGGTGCGTTAAGTGACTGAAACCGCTGGGTTTAAGTCACTGGGCCAGTCTTGGCCAGTACTCAGCTTGTGGGAGCGTTTGGGAAGCTCAGTCTGGTTCCTAGTGGGCAACAACCACATCACAAAGCCGTGGCAGGGTGCCTACGTCTCCGGGGGTGGTGGGTGGCTGACTGGGGGGCACACGGGGCCATCTGCTCATCTGCCTGCCTGTGGCCCACAGGTGGCCCTGTACAAGTCGGTGCCCACGCGCCTGCTGTCGCGGGCCTGGGGCCGCCTCAACCAGGTGGAGCTGCCGCACTGGCTGCGCCGGCCTGTCTATAGCTTGTACATCTGGACCTTCGGGGTGAACATGAAGGAGGCCGCCGTGGAGGACCTGCACCACTACCGCAACCTTAGCGAGTTCTTCCGGCGCAAGCTGAAGCCGCAGGCCCGGCCTGTCTGTGGCTTGCACAGCGTGGTGAGGCCTGGCCCTGCCCTCCATCCCTCCCCCGGAAATGGGACTCTTGCCCTTGCCTTTGGCAACCAGTCCCAGCAGTCCCCGCAGGTGGCCCATGGACACTCCTCCCAGGCTGGGGCCCCCAGGGAGGTGGAGACCCTGCCCCAAGTCCCCCTGCTTCCCTGGTAGCAAGCCTCTCTTGGCCCTTCCAGATCAGCCCTTCAGATGGGAAGATCCTGAACTTTGGGCAGGTGAAGAACTGCGAGGTGGAACAGGTGAAGGGGGTCACCTACTCGCTAGAGTCGTTCCTGGGTCCACGTACTTCCGCGGATGACCTATCCTTTCCACCAGGTGGGTCATTGCCTGGTGGCAGCCTTGAGACCCTGTGGCAGCGTGGCTGGGCTGGTCATCGGGGAGGGAAGGGCTAGGAATCACTTCGTGGAGCTTTGGGGTCTCCCTGAAGCCCATGTCCGGACTGCACGGGCTCAGGTGCTTGTCTGACAGCTGGCCCTCATGTCTGCCTACTGCAGCGCCCCCCTGCAGCTCCTTCAGGAACCAGCTGGTCACTAGAGAAGGGAATGAGCTCTACCACTGTGTCATCTACCTGGCCCCCGGGGACTACCACTGCTTCCACTCCCCCACTGACTGGACCGTTTCCCACCGGCGCCATTTCCCAGGTTGGCCAGAGCCTTACAATTTCTTTGGTGTCCTAAGCTTTTTGGTGTCAAGGGACCGAGGCTCCACACTCGTCGGGGTGCTGAACCTGTGAGGTGACTGCTTTAGTCTGGCTGCATGAGGGCAGCAGGGGGTAGTCTGGGGTCTAGCCCACTCTGCATTTGGAAGGATATGGGTGGACAGGGGGCTTTGGGAGGCTGGTCCTCTTGCTGGGTGGGGAATGGCAGTGTGTCTGCCCCCACAGGCTCCCTGATGTCTGTGAACCCTGGTATGGCCCGCTGGATCAAAGAGCTCTTCTGCCACAACGAGCGGGTGGTCCTCACTGGGGACTGGAAACATGGCTTCTTCTCGCTGACGGCCGTGGGGGCTACCAACGTGGGCTCCATACGCATCTACTTTGACAGGGTAAGCAGAGTCAGGCCCAAGGGCTGGGCCACTTGGTGTCCCCCCGACCCCTTCTCCCATGGAGCCAGATCCGTTAAGACTAAGTTCTAGAAGAGCATGTCCCTGGCCAGGCCTGGGTCTGTTGAGCAGTTGTCCCAAGGAGGGGCTTGGCCCTGCTCTGCCAGCCCCCACCCCTATATGCTATCATTGCTTATCTGGAAATGGCTGGACAGGGAGGGCATTCACCTCCTAGCCTGTACTTTGCTTCTGCTGGGAACCCAAGGGGAATATGGAGCTCAGAGTGGAGCATGCTGATCAGAAGCCGAGTGTCTGAGGGGGTGGCTAGTGGCCATCCTTCCCTGAGAAGTGGGGGGCAGGGCTGCCTTTCTTGGTATCAGCTTATGGCTGCCCCTTGCCTGTTCTGGGTGCTAGAGAAGGGTGGGGTCTGAATCCTCTGTGTCCCCCGGGGTCCCAGTTCACAGCTTCTACTGGGGACACTCTGGTAAGGCTTATGGGCCAAGTGGCTGTGCCCAGCTCCCTTTCCAGGCTGGGTTAGGGACAGGCAGCACAGAGGTGTTCTGGGTCCAAGAACAGACTCCACATGCTCTATCCCGGGCCTCCTGCAGGACCTGCACACGAACAGCCCACGCTACAGCAAGGGCTCCTACAATGACTTCAGCTTTGTGACACACACCAACAAGGAGGGCATCCCTATGCGCAAGGGCGAGCATCTGGGCGAGTTCAACCTGGGCTCCACCATCGTGCTCATCTTTGAGGCTCCCAAGGACTTCAACTTTAAGCTGAAAGCGGGACAGAAGATC
This sequence comes from Mellivora capensis, assembly GCA_004024625.1. Lineage (NCBI taxonomy): Eukaryota > Metazoa > Chordata > Mammalia > Carnivora > Mustelidae > Mellivora > Mellivora capensis. The sequence goes on from PISX010021514.1 coordinate 13,394, forward strand.
CGGTTCGGAGAGGCTCTGGGCTCCCTCTAGAGCCTTCTTCCTGACGAGGGCTGCTGCAGGAGCTTTCTCAACAGAAACGGGAGGGTCTTTTTGGGGAGCCTCCACGGCTGTCTAGGGAGGGGACAGTCTCAGGGCTATGGGGCCTGACCAGGCAGGACCTGGGTGACTAGTTCCTATCGTGTGGGTGAGGTCAGAACCCTTGTCAGCCCTGGACCTATATGGTCCCTCTTCCCATCTGAAGAGAATGTGCAGGTCACGATGATCTCAGATTCCCTTTTGGAGATTTTTTTTTAACTATTGTATAAACCGGAGACCCTACGTCTCCTGGCTGGGTGTTCAGTTGGTCTTGATTTCTGTTGTAAGACAGAAGTGGTTATATCTGTTCTTGCTGCTCTCATTATTGCTTTTCAGCCTCCCCCTCTGCCTCCCCTGCACTGACCAGGCTGTGCTGCCCCCAGAACAGCGCCATGTGGCCTTTAACACAACCACTTTCTGTTCCCAATTCACCCCCCGCTTGTTTGAGAAGAGCTCTCTCCTTGCATTTGTGGCTGTGAACACGTCATCTTTGACTCCGCCAGCATCTTCTGAGGGGGACTGATGGGGTGGCGCTCTACACGCCCCAGTGAGTGACCTTCCAGAGCTGGTGAGACGTCCTTCTAGTAGGCAAGACCAGTTTGAACCCCTACCCCCCGAATGGGTCCAGAGTGAATGGACAGGCAGGTAGTGGTGGCCTGGTGTGGGGGGGACCCCCACATGGTAAGTTGCTGCTATTGATTCAGGGGCTTGTGTTGGCGGCAGAAGAGCCTTGGTGTATTGCGGGGGTGGGGGTGTCAGTGCCTACACCACCTGTCCACAGGTAACAGGTACACAGTCCTTAGGGAGCCACTGATGGGGGTGGGGGCAGGGTTCAGGTTTCCCGGGGACGCTGTGAATTTCTCCTGCAGGAGAAGCCATTTGAACTCTTTCAACTGTATCAGTAGCACAGTATTTTTGTATGAAAAGTGGGAGACTTCTGAACAGTAATTCATTTAATTGCAACCTTTTGAAATAAAAAATAAAACTCATCGCAGCTTTGCGTTCTGTTCCTGGAGGTGGGCTGAGGCCTCCCTGGGGCGATGACTAGCACAGAGCCCGCCGCAGGGCCTGGACCCGGGCAATGCAGGCTCGGATGGGTTGGCGTTGGGCCTGGAGCTCAGAGGCCAGCTGCTGGATCTGCCGCTCCACCTGGGGAGAGGGGGCGTGAAGGCTGTGTGGGGGACCAGGGGAGGGGAGGGGAGAAGCTGTGCCAGGACTGCCTGGGGCCTCACCTCCTGTAGTTCTTCCTGCACCTGCCTCTCTGCTTCCTGGTCCTCAGGCCTGGGCTCCTCCTGGCTCAGCTCCAGCCACCGGCGCAGGCTTTTTGCTTGTCGCTGGCAGGACCTGCCGGAGGGAGACACATGCTGCCAGCCTGGCCAGGCCCTTGGCTGTGCCTCCAGGTAGGGAAGCAGCCTATCTGCTACTTCTGGGGGTGGGGAGGCTCAAGGAGGGTGGTGCTGTTCCCTTGCCAGCCTCCCCCACCCTCCCCCACCCAGCTGTGCAAGCACCTTGGGTGGGCCCAAGGACCCTCGCAGCCAGATCTGGGGAAACAGCTAGGGGGGTTCTGGGTCTTACGAGAGGTTCTGCTTCATGGTCTGGTAATCCTGCAGTTGCTTCTGGATGCTCTCAAGCTCAGCCTCCAGGTCCGTGTGGCTCTTGGTGACAGAAGAAGCTGGATCTTGACCACCCTTGTGGCTAGGCCAAGGCTGAGTGGAGGGATCCCAGGTACTGGGAGTGGCCTGAGCACTTACAGTGCTGTCAGGCTTCAGGTGTACCCACGTGGCTGTGGAGCCAGCCCCAGGCCCCGTGCCTGTGAAGTCCCCAGGAAGCAGCAGGCGGGAGGGAGGGACACTGGCTGGGGATGGCGAGGCCTGGCGTGTCAGCCCAGGGGTGGTGGGTTGTGCAGACACCTGTAAAGGGAGAACAGATGAACACAGAAGCAGGGAGGAAGGCTGGGGTAGAGGCACCAGGTCGCCCACTGCAGAGGTATGGGGGGGTGAGGTCTTGGACTTGACCAGCTCACCCAGGCCGGGCCTGGCCCTGCCCTTTTCTTCAGACCTGACATGAGGAAGTTGCACAAGCAGTGCAAGGAGCACCCCACACCTGTGCAGTCCAGTCCCACCCCTGCCCTAGGGCCTGGTTCAGCCTGTCCTGAACAGCTGTTTGACCCCCCCACCCCATTCTGAGTTGTGCCCCTACACTTCAGTGAGGAAAAGTGGTCCAGGGCAATTGTCCTGGTCAGACCACCCGTCCCCAACCCTCCCTTCCTCTACTGGTGACCTTCGACCAGCTCTCTGGGCACCAACTCTTGGGGGGCCCCAACTCTGCCACGGTCTCCTCTATTACTGCGCACTTGTGCCTTCTCGCACGCCCTTGCTGTCCCTGCCCAGACGCCTCCATCTGGCTGTCATATGCCCCAGGGAGTCGCCGCCTTCTCCAAGGCGACCTCTGGTTCCCAGGGGTTTACCTTCAACAACTACACTGCAGACTCAGTTTTCCTCCCCAGCCCTGACCACCTTCGCAAGGGCCACACTCAGAATCTTGTTGCTTTATCTCAAATTTAACAGGTTCACGACAGACTGTTCAGGCTTTATCCCAGCAGGCCTCTCCTCCCCATCCCCCATTTTCCCTCTTTCAGTAAGGAACTCATTATTCCTGGAGTTATTCAAGCCAGAAGTCCAAAAGCCATCCTGGATTCCTTCCTCACCCTTATCAAACCCATCGGAGCAGGTCCTGCCTAGTCTGCCTCCCACGATGGGCTCTGCCCACAGCCACAGTCACCACCTAATCCTGGCTCCTGGCACCCTGTGCTGGCCCACGGGATCACGGCTGCCAACCGGCCCCCATCGCTTTCTACTGAAAATCCGGATATTTCCCCTGGGCCGGCAGGACCCTCGTGATCTGCAGTGTCTTCATCCACGTCCAGGGCTCTTCTTTGGTCCCCACCTCTGCAACATGAGCTTCACAAGCAGGGGCCCAGCAGCCTTTCCCTACTGTGTCCCTAGGGCAGGGGCACCTCTACTTGGTGAAGGCATGAGTGGCCTCCCTCCATCTCCCTGAGCCGGTAGTGCTCTGGAAGCAGTGAGTACAGCTGTGGCTGTAGCACTGAGAGCGTGAGAAGAGCACCGAAGGCCAGACCAAAGAGCAAGACCCCAGGTGACCAGGAGGACTTACCCTGGCAGGGACTTCCACCACATATGGCATGAAGGATGAAGGGGGCAGCAACTCTGGGCCTGTACTCAACGCGGGGGGCAGCTTTGGGCCGGGGTGACTCAGCAGGGCCTTGGGCTGGGGCAGGGGGCTGCCTGGGACCAGGGCTGTCCAGGCCGCTGGCAGGAAAGGCCTCATCAGGGCAGGGCCTGCTGGCTGGGCCATGCCTGAGTCACATTCCTGTGGTGCCTTGGGCCTAAGCAGAGGGATGACAGGAGCTGGTCAGGCCCTGGTACCTGCCTGAGAAGCAGGAAGGAAAGGAAGCCACCCACCCTAGGACCACACCATATACCCTTTCCCCCGGAGGGTGCCACACCCCAGGGGCCTCTGGCTCGGCACCAGCTCCAGCAGGAAATGTGGGCGTCGAGGCTGCTTTCTTGCCAAGCGGGCATCATTGCTGGGAAGAAAAACAGGCCTGTTCCTCTCGCCTACCCAGGGCATCCAGTCCCACTCCTCCAATCTTACAGGGAAACAGGGAAACTGCGGGCCTAAGGTCCGCAGGTGACGGGGAGTGGGCCTGGGCCACAGAGTACTTTCAGTAATTCCAATGAAGTGAGCCTGATGTCATGGGGGTGCCTCACCCGCCTCATTTCATTTGACTCCTGCAGCTACCCAGTGACACAGGTGCCCCTCCCACATCAGAGGGGGAGCACACTCTTCTGGGTCAGACCCTATTGGGATCCGGTGCCAAGGGAAGCGGACTGAGGCTCAGGCAGTGCTGGTCCCTCTGGGAGCCAACGGCTGGGTCAGCCCAGTGTGCAGGGATGGGCCAGGTTACAAACTGGGGTTTCCTGGTCAGAAGGGGAGAAGCAGGTGACTGGCAGGTCTGGGGGCGTGAGGGCGGGGCTGCCTGACAGCCGATTCCTTTTTTAAAAACTACATGTTCTCTCCCCCACGTTCTGCAGGAATAGAGGCTGCGGTCCCTTTATTTGGGGCTGATGGAATGGAAGGGACAGGATCCTGCTGGAGAAAGGGGTCCACACGGTTCAGCTGGGACCTCCCTCCTTGTATAGTACAAATTTCTGCTCCAGGAAAAAGGCAAGGAGGAAGAGGCGAGGGATGGGCTACTCACAGCTCTAGGAGGTGGGGGTCCCCAGCAGCCAGGGACAGGCTGCCCTGAGCCCCCCAGGGCCCATGAGCAGCTGGTGGCTTCTTGGTCTCCGGGGCAGCATCCCCAGCCCCAGCTGCAACATAGCTGGAAAGGGGACTGTCAAATGTCACTCTCCTGCTGGGCAGGGTGGATGTGGAGGGACGAGTCCCCCTGTCCTGGCCCAGAACCTTCTGTTTCCAGAGCATGGCACAGCGATGGACTGCACGGTGGAGACTGTGAGCCGCCTGCAACAGGCCTCTGGTCAAGTCGTGCCGCGTCTGACCCGCTCCCCATGAGAAGGCGGGGGACCCTCACCTGCACCTGCTGCTGGGCATGCAGCTGCTGCCGGAGGGCCTTCATGCCGCCTGCGAACCGTAAAAGGCGTGTGGCGCCCTCCTGGAGGAGCTGCTGGTGGTAGGCCTGTATGGCCTGCTCCTGACGCGCCTTCTTTCTTCTCCTCTCCAGCACAAAGCCCAGCCACGAGGCCCACACCTCCAGAGCGAGGAGGAAAGGAGGCCCAGTTCTCCCTGCCCAAGGCTCCCCCCAGGACTGTGCCCATCACCCACCCTGGCCTCCACCGAGGCGTACGGGGACAGCTGGGTGTGGAGCCCCTGTTACCTTTGCCTGTAGTGAGAAGGACCAGAACCACAGGGCTCGGGCTGTGCCCTGCTGCTCCCGCCTCCTGTTTGCCAGCTATGGGCCAGAAAAAGATTATGGAAGTCAGGGAGGCCACTCTGACCACAGGGACCTGGTCACTCCGAGACCCTTTTCTAGTAAGGCTGCCCTCCCTCCACTGGGAAGGGCCCAGCGCTGCCTGGCCCTGAGTTGGTGGACCAAGGAGTGATCTTCTGGGAAGAGCAAAGGCAGAGCTCTGGGGGAAGGGAACAAGTGGGGCCAGAGTGCTGGGCATATGAAGGTCTGCTGGGCATGATGCAACCCTGCCTGGTGTTTTAGCACGTCCTTGGTGAAGACTTAAAATGCATTCATGTTAATTTTTGGATATTACCCTAATGTGACACTGTAGAAACAGGGCCCTGAAGTGATAGGCTTGTATAGGTCACAGATGGAAGGAACTGGGCAGTGCCGGGAAATTGACCAGGGTTGGAGGAGCCCTCAGACAAGGGTGAAATTTAAAATTTTAAATGTGGGGGTGCCATGGAGTATGTGACTCGATCTTGGGGTTGTGAGTTTGAGCCCCATGTTGGGTATAGAGATTAAATAAATAAAAATAATAAATGTGGGTTCAGGAGGCAGTGGGAGGGGGAAGGGGCTTCTCGTTGGCTCCCACCTGTTGTTTCCACTGGCGGAAGCAGGCCCGGCTGCAGGTCTGGGCCAGGAGCTGGGCACCCTGCCTCTGCAGGAGCTGGGGAGAGAGCAGCTAAAAGCAGTCAGGGCCCTGCATCCCCATCATCTGGGAGCAGCCTTGTGGTGAGAGGCTCTCGGCTCAAGAGAACTGTCCTCCCATCTCCAAGAAGAGTCTTGGATGAAGCGAAGGCTTCCTGTACCAGGCAGGAGCATCGAGCTCTGATACCCCATGCTTCAGGATGAGCCAGGTGTTCCTCCTGGGCCATCTGGTGCCTGGGGGAGACCCGACCCAGAGGCTGGCTTCCCTCAGCCTTCCCAGAAAGGTCCCTGCAGCCTTGTGCCCACAGGACCCCAACCACCCAGCACTCATCCTGGTGGTCGTGGGTTCTGCCACAGAGCCCTCCTCTTCCCCAGGTGGTGGTCGGGCCTGGGAGCCGCCGCTTGCCTCACCCGCTTCCTGATGCAGCCCAGATGGTGCGCCTTCCACTGGGCCAGAGCTCGCAGCAGCAACCGCCGGCCGTGGTGTGCAGCCGCCCTCCTGAGCTGGGCTCTCTGCTGGGCCACCCTCTGGCCTCGGTCCCGCCAGCGCCGAAACCACGTCCTGAGACAACCTAAGGCAGATCCAAGTCAGAGTTTACTCTTGGAGGTTTCTACAAACCATCCTGCAAGGTTCAGAGAGCTGAAAAGGTTGTATCGGGATAGAGCTGGGGTGTCAGCCCCCACTCGATGAAACCGCCACACGGGGACGGTGGCCGCTGTGTGTTGACAGCTGTGGCCACCTTCAGTGGCCATGAGCACCCTGGGGACTGGAACCTAGTGTGCTGTTTACTGTTGTGCCCCCAAAGGGTCAGCCAGAACCACCTGCCTGTCCACGATGGCCACGTGTCTGCAGTGCCCCCGTGGAGTGACCCATGGAAGGCCACTGGACACGTGGAGGACAAGACCCTGTGTCTGAGGGAATGGGGGGCCACGGCCCTATCTGGCCTGGGAGGAAACCCAGGCTCAGAGAGTCTAAGCCGCTCCAACCAGGCCTGGGAGGAGGCACAGCGTCTGCTATTCTGGGTGCTGCAGGGCTACCACACGCATTTTGTTTCTGTGTCACCAGATTCTCTCTCAAGGGAGAGCAAGCACCTTCTTCTGTGGTTTTGTTTTTTGTGTTTTTTTTTTTTTTTCTTTTAGGTCTTTCCCTTTTCTTAAGCCCTGAGACAAGTTTCTTTTATAGACAACAGATACTAAGGCACTGATGCCAAGATGGGGGTGTCCTCCGGGAGCTGCTGGAGGGGGCAGGGAGGGCAGGTTTGCAGGCCTGGAGGCGAAGCCTTAGGACCAAATGCATCCTGCATCCTGCTTCCAGGGTGTACCTCTCACTGGGTCCTTACGACAACAACCCCAAGAGGCAGCTACTATTATTCTATTTTGCAGATGGGGAAACTGAGGCTCAGACAGGCCTTAATGGGGCCACACAGCCAGCACCTGACCCTGCCCATATCAGACACTCTGTTGAATGTATCTTACGACATGTTACCCTGAACTCATCCTCCTCCAGCACTCAGCCCCGCCTTCGGGCTGCCAAGGTGTGCCTGAGACTCGAGGCCTTAACTGAGCCCAGAAATGGTCCCGCAGGCACTGAGTGCGCATCTGCTACGTGCCGAGAACACAGTGTCTTGTCTTGTGGTCTCCCAAATCCTTGTACCACCTGTAAAGGACACAGCAATCCCAGGGCCCGCCGTGTGCCACCAACACCTTCCACGGAAAGCTGCTTGCCCCTCGGTCCTGCAGTCCAGGGTGCAGCCCGTGCCTGTCCCCTCTGTGGGAACACCTGCTGTGGTCACCTGACCCCCACTGGCAAGGCCTCTGCAGCGCTGATGCCAAAGCTCTGCCCAAGCAGAGGCCCCAGAATGGGCCAAACCCCTCAGCTTCTTTCTTGGGAGACACCTGGAAACACAGCACTGGTTTCTGGGGTGGGGGGGGGGCCAGTTTGAGGACACGGAGAAGCACACTGGGGTGGAGTAGGTGCGGGATGTTTGACCCCCAGCGTTCTGTCCAGAGGAAAGCGGGGATGTGTGGTTTATCCACAGAACCAAACCAAAGTTTATCAGTTTTTGTCCTGGAGCAAACCAACAATTGGACCTGTCTTCCCTACAGTCCGATTTAAACAATTTGTTTGTTCTCATTTCATTTCATTTCATTTCATTGTCATTTATTCTAACCACCGCTTATGTCCCTACTGCAGGGCCATGGGCCTCAGTTTCCCTGCATCTCATCTGTGCTCCTGTCTGACCGTCTTCCCCAGGCTCTCTGTACAGCAGGGAGTCAGCGGCCCAAGGCCACTACACACAAGGGCCCAGCGACACAAGGAAGCGGACTCCCTCCCCTTGATTCCTTCATGAGAATCAGATATTAAGCCTCGGTCTTACACCTGAACAACAACTGGTTGGCAGTCGGCTGGGAAGAGAACGCTGTGACGCGCTGGGTTGAATGGTTACCCCTCCTCCCAAACCCGGAACCTCATTCTGAACCTCCAAACTGCTGTGACTCGGCAAGACGTCAGTGCGGTCAGCTGACACCACCCTGGAGCAGGGCGGGCCCTTAGTCCAGGAGGACTGGCGTCCTTCTGAGACGGGTCGCAGGGCAGATAGCCCTGTGCCTGCAGAGACCGAGGCTGGAGGGACGGGTCTGTGAGCCAATAAACACCAAGGACTGCTGCGGCTGTCAGAGGCTGGAAGAGGCAAGGAAGGATTCTCCCCTCCAGCCTTCACAGGAATCACGGCCCCGCCGACACCCCAGTTTCAGACATGGCCTCCAGAAGGCCAAGAGAACAATCTTCCGCTGGTGGAAACCTCCCAGTCCGCGGTACTGTTATCTCAGCCACAGGAAATCACACGGGGTAGAAGAATACAAAGACTGAGGGGGAAGAGATGGAACACAAGACAGTTCTGTGTCCTTCAGAGCCCTCTCCCCAGCTGCCAGGAACTCCACTCACCCCTATCCAGCACCTTCTGGGCCTCCTTAATGGCACAGTCCTCCTGCTGTCGGTGGTATATCTGCACGGATGCAGCCTCCCGCCACTGCACTAGGACCTAAGGGACAGATGAAGAGCAGAGCCTGACTTCCTGGGACGCCCAGCGCTGCGGGACTGAGCGGGGACATTGCACCCACACACGTTCCAGAAAACACCGGCCAGCAGCACAGACCCCAGGCCACGGTCCAAAGCCCCCAGGCCCCACAGGAAGCAAAGTATCCCAGGCAATGGACTGTTCTATAGGAGTGCAACTTCCGAGCACGCCATCAAGAAGTCAAGGCATCCCATGGGCATTTGTTCCATTATTAGGTGTTGAACGCAGCTGTACATTAGACGCGTGCAGCCTTTCAAACTGAGACACACATAAAATCACACTAGCAGAGGACTTTACAAAGAAGTCAAGCTGCTGGGGTTGCCTGCTCCCCGGCTCCTTAGGCACAGATTCCATTCTCTGCCAAAAAAGGCCTCCCTTCCCAGCCGGAAGCCAAGCAAGTCTGACAGCAGACGAGGCCTTGACTTTGTCACAGTTGTTCATCCTCTGGAGGCTTCCGAGTCGTCAGGACCAGTCTCCCCTGGCCTTCCAGTGGGAGAACCACTGCTGTTCAGAGCTCCTGGCAAAAATCCTTCTCTCTAAAACAGCCCCCCGTGCTGGGACCACTGCTGTCCCTTCATTTCTGAACTACCCTGTTGCGTAATACGCCTTCCTCCCATGGTCGTGAGCTGGCACAGCCCCTCTTCCAGCACGTAGGACAGGCCCCACCGGGTGGCATTTTGGGGCCACTTTCCACGGACAGTGACCAACAATCTCACATTCCCGGGGTGCTCTACACTTTCGAGAAAGCCGCTGCAGCTATAAAATCAGCCACAGTGAACATCCTCTGACAGATGAAGAGAAGGAGGGCCACACTGACACAGTTTGTCCCGGTGGAAAATTCCACACGTGTAGGAAGTACGGGTTCTGATGAGAACCAGTTTGCTCACTGTGTTTTTGTTTTAACGGATATTGGTTCACAATCCAGTAAAAAAAAAATAAATGAAACCTGCATGGAGGAGGGTGAGTGAGCCCATGTCCTGGGTTCCTTGTTCAGTGCCTAGCTTCGGGGTGACCCCCTCGCAGGAGCAAGGTCCCAAGCCCTCCTGGGTGACCAGCTGGTCTCCCCAGGCCTCACCTTGGAACACAAGGTTCGCCGGTAGTGAGCACGTGCTCGGGAGCTTTGCTGGGCTTCATGCACGTGGGCCAGGGTGTTCTCTCTCCAGCGGCGGAACACACTCCTGCAGGAACACAGGCCAGGGGGATGAGGTGTCACCGGTTCGGATGAGATGGGGGAGGTTCCTGAGAGTCATTCCCGCTTCTTCAGCCCATGCCTCAGTTGAGGACAGACTCCTTGCACCTAAGAAGAGCAGTCTCACCAGCGGCCGCATTTACGGTGCCACACTCGGCACAGGGCTGGTGAGCCCCTGCTCTGTGCCAGGCACTGAGGGAGCCCCAGGGGCACCGCGGTGAACAAGACCAAATTCCATGTCCTCGTGCATGTACGTGACACACAGTGGTGACCAGGCAGTGACGGTACAGGGGAGTCACGCCACAGTAAGGCACAGAGAGACGGGAGGTGGCGGAGGGCCGTCGGCCCCAACCCCGCAGTTGCTGCCGAGTTCGCTCAGTGACTCCATCTTTCTCACTCCCTCTGCCTGAGGGGCCGGATGGGCACCTCCCCGAAGGAGGGTAGAAGTGGTAAGTCCACAAGGCCCACCTCCCACAGGCGGCCTGGAATACCATGTGCTGAACAAATACGGAGGGAGGAAAAGAGCGGAATGAGGGAGGCCTTCCGGGAAGGAGAGCGCGAGAGGCTGGTTTAGCAGGAGCTGGAACAGAGAGAGCAAGTGACCTCCAAGGCTGTGAGAGATGCCTCTGGAATCCGTGGAAGGCCTGGAGAACCGAGCAGTGAGGCAACTGAGTGGAGGCTGAGGCACAGGGGGTCCCTGTAGCTCTGGAGCAGGAGACACAGAATCTTGCAAGGGAGGGAAGAGTGTCGACAGGAGCCAAGACAAGGGGGAGCTCTCGCAGGTGCCCAGGTTGACAGCTGCCTCCTCAAGGCCCCAGTCTGCACACAGCAGCTTCCAGACACGGGGTGACCCAATGAATGGAGTGCTTGCTACGGCAAAGCCCAGCCACGCTGTGAGCAGTGCAAGGAGCCGGGCTGCCCTCCCTCCACACCAGTCCGGACGCCTGGCCCTGCCTGGGGCTGGAGCGGGCGCCCTGATCCTCAGGCCCTGTGGAAGATGCCGGGGAGACTCACCGCAGCACCCGCCCCTTGTGCTGCCTCTCCCTGGTCGCCACCTCCTGGAGGACGCTCCGAACCTGGCTCTGGTAAGTCTGTGGGAGACCGAGAGGACTGGCAGGTGCCGGGCCCAGGTCCCTCCCTTGTCCCTCCCTCAGCCGGGGCCCTCCTTCCAGGGGCTGCGATGCTGGAGGTGGGCACTGGCCTAGAGCTCCGAGTCCCCCGCCAGAAGAGCGCCCGGACGACAGAGAGAGGATGGCCTTGCTAAGTCCTCACCTAGCAAGTCAGGCCAATGGCCTCCTGGACGAGGGGGCACTTCGACGTGGAGGCCGGCCCCCCAGAGAGCACTCGTTTTTACTTTGCTGAGCAAGGATGCCAGAGCTCAGCCCTGTGGCCGGGAGACCCACCGTCCTGGGCACGCAGAGGCGGGACTTGCTCTGGGAGGCGCAGGGAGACCGAGGGAGGGCCACAAGAGCCCCGCCCCTCCCCTCCCGCCCGAGGCAGGGGAGACCCAGGGACCGGCAGAAGCCCCTACCACCCAGGTGCGCAGCGCCCCCCGCAGCGAGGTGCGCCGGTGGTGCAGGCGGGCGCGCGTCAGCTTCCGGCGCTCCGCGGCGCGCAGAGTCAGGCCCTGTGGACAGAGGGAGCGCCGGGGCTGGGAGGGGCCCAGCCACCCGCTACCTTCCCCGGGTGCTCACCCGCCCCCCCACCCCGCCAAGGCCTCCGCTCTGACTGGGTATCTCTCGGGGGCTTTGTGGGGGTCAGATGGGGCAAGAGCCTGACTCAGGGTAAACGCTCAAGCGGCGGCAGCAGCTGACACACTTCTTACCCTGAGTAGGATGCCTGCAAATGGTTAGACCAAGAGTCTTAGGTTCAGTGAGTTCAGACCACAACCGAAGGACATGGGAGTCTGAGCCAGTCACCTCAGGAAACCAGGTTAGCGCTTGCCCCTCTGCTGCCCCGCCTGTCTCCTGTGCTCAGAGGCAGGCGGCTGCCGAGGGGCGGAAGACAAGCCCACGCATCCGTTCCGAGTCACGCTGACACCCAGCTCCACCTGTCCACAACCACACGCGGTGGCATCCGTGCCAAAGCCTCACCTCCCTCCACCTGTTCCAGGCCCCGCGCAGGAGCCGTGTGGAGTGGAGCTCTGCAGCCAGCACCAGGCCCGCCTGCCTGTGGGGAGGGCTGGAGTCAGCACTGCAGCCTGGACCCCGCCAGGGCTCTCTCCACCCACACCCCTCACAGTCCTGGGTGCCTGCCTAGTGGTTCTTAAATTAGCGGGGAGGGAGGAATCAAGACCTTCTCTGGGGGCGCCTGGATGGCTCATTCAGTTAAGTGTCTGCCTTGGGCTCAAGGTCATGATCACAGGGTCCTGGGAATCAAGCCTTGGGTTGGGCTCCCGACTCAGCAAGGATCCTGATTCTCCCTCTCTCTTTGCCCCTGCTTGTGTGCATGCTCTCTCACTCATGCTCGCAAATAAATGAATAAATAAAATCTTAAAAAAAAAAAAAAAAAAAAAGAACCTCTGAAGAGCTGCCAAAGGATTTGGGCTCTCCCCTCAGGAAAGTGAGCATCTACTCAAAGTCTCGGAGCCAACCTGACAGGGCTCAAGTACGGAAGTACACTCATGTGCTGGTGACTCAGGAGATTAAATGTGGCCAGAATCAGAGTGGGGAGATCCTCCCAGCGCAAAGTGGATGCAGAACAGCATCAAAGCCGGACAGTATCTGCCGCGTCCATGTGGGCTGTCTGCCCCGCCCTGTCTCCAACCACATGGTTTGGTAAAAACTGCCACCACCTGCCCCTCGGCCACAGCTACTGGTCCTGGTGCTCAGCTATCCTGAAACGGGCTCATCAGTCTATTCTCTGGACATGGTCACACTGGGCCCCACCCAGTGAGTGGGATGCATCCAGTGGGTAGGACCTCAGATCCATGGAGCATGTCTGTCCCTAGTCGAGTTCCTGAGGCTGGGAGCTCCGTGAGGTCCCCCAGGATCCTCCCACTACAGCCCTGGTTCTGTATAGACTGTATCAGGCAAAATTTCTGGAACCTAAAACCAGGGTCTAGGCTAACACAACCCTCCAACAGGCACTCAGAGCTGGGAGTCTACCACTATGGTCAAAGCTGGCCTGAGAGGGGAAGAGCTTCAGGGGCAGAAGCGGCCCCTCACTCTGTTCTGAGCCCTCGGGCACTGTCTCTCCAGATGCAGAAAGCCCTCCTGAGCTGGCGGTGGCGGCGGTGGGCCCAGGCCGCTGCTGTGCGCTGCTGCTCCCGGTGCCGTGCTGCTGCCCGCTGGTGCCACGTGGACCAGGACCTCTGAAGGAGCTGCCGCTCTGAGTGAAGGATGGCCTGGGGCAGGATGGCAGGGAGAGAACAGAGTCGGTCCAGCAGCTGGGGGCACAGAAGCCAGGAAGAGTGTATAGGCCACAATTACTGACCAGGGCAAAAGAGATGGGCGTTAACGAGCCGCCCTGGCCCAGAAGTCATATGTAAACTCTACTGACAAGGGCAACAGATGCCCCAGGCCCTGCCCTGCCTTGTGAGTCCTGGGCATAGGCAGGACGCCCTGCAATGTGGGTCTGGGCGCCGTCCCGAGCACAGGAGACAGTAAGCACAAAGTCTGAAGCAAGTCCTGCCTGTTCCAGGCACCTCCTCAGGGACGGCCACTTACCATCCTCTCCGCCAAGCGGTTTTCTCGATGCTGAAACATCTTTTGCCACCAAATAGCAAATACTTGCTTCTCCAATGTCTCCCTAAAAAGATAAATAATAACAATAATGGGAAACAAAGCACTGAAGATAAAACAAAGTCACTATGAAAAAGGATGAGAAGTTCCAAATAATTGGGTTTTTTTTCTGAGGCTATTAAGAGGTGAATAAGTTGAGATGGGAGAGGAAGGAAAGAGAAAGAGAAGGAAAGCAGACAGCAGTGGCCAAAAAGCCCCATGAACGACCCAGTACTCTCCAAGTTGTTTCTGGTGTCAGCCAAGCATTTGCACAGTATGAGTAAGACTGACCTCGAGATGCTGGCTCTTCATTAGTTCAGTTCCACACTGAAATACCAACAGTGCTCAATGATCAGGAGTGAAATCCTTTCTAGTCCGGGCTGACCGGCCTGGTTGCTGTTACACAAATCCTTAGGGGAAGTGGTTAAAAACAGAGGCCAGGCCCCCAGGGCTGACCGAGCAAGTCTGAAGTGGGCCCCAGGAAACAGTATTTAAAAGAAGCATTCCGCGTGAGGTAGGCAGGGAGACAGGTTTGAGAACCACTGCTCTGTCACCTCTGCCCCGGCCTCCCCACTCAGCCCACAAACGCAGCCCTGGGACAACTGGTCAACAGCCACTAGGAGCCGTGTGTGGGCAAAAGCATGGGACAAAATACACGAGGCAACTGTTTCCAGGCCCTGGACAAGAGGCAACATAGACTGTGATCCTTAGAGTTGAGAAGCAAGTTAAGGTGAGCCCCGAGGCCGCCGAGGTTTTCTGCCTTGAGGGCACGTTCCGAACCGGGGTGAGGGGCAGGGCCACTGAGTCCAAGCAGAACAGGACAGTCTCACTCAGTTGGGGCAGAGAACAGAGTCAAGACTGCAGGGGAAGGACTGTATGCACCTGTGGCTTTCCCGAACCTGTCTCTACAGGTTCTCAGAGGCGCGCTCACACACACCTTGCACACTCTGCAAGTGTGTACCCCACTTTCTCTGTGAGTCTGCCCGGTCCACAAGTAAGGCTAGATAAGCAGGCTCTGTGAGACCTAGCAGAGTGGCCTCTTAAAGGGCTGACTGCTGGATGGAGATTACCAGAAGCTGGAAAGGGCTGGGAGATGGGAGTTCTGGCCCAGTCTGAATGAAGAGAGTTTGCTGGGAACCCCAGAATTCAGAAAGGGTGGCCTCAGGAATAAGCGCTATGCCCTAACTCTGAAGACAAAAATCAAAAAAGACCCACACGTGGGGCACATGGTACAGTGTGCAACTCTTGATATCAGGGTTGTAAGCTGAAGCACTGCACTGGGTGTAGATTGCTTAAAAAATATCTTAAAACACACACACACACACACACACACACACAAAGAATGAACAGAACCACACTTAATAGGATCAACAGGAATCACGAGAATAAAGAGCAATCACTGTCTACCAGAATAAAAGGCAAAACCCTTTAAAAGAAAAATAGCTGTGTACAAAAACAATGACCCAAATGCTGGAATCAGCAAACACTTAGAGTTATTAAGGTGTGTGTTCTTAAATGAAGGATGAGCAAAATTAGTTACCAGACAGGGAATCTTGGCAGAGAAATAGAACCAAGAGC
The DNA here is from genome assembly GCA_004024625.1 of Mellivora capensis. Lineage (NCBI taxonomy): Eukaryota > Metazoa > Chordata > Mammalia > Carnivora > Mustelidae > Mellivora > Mellivora capensis. Next base: position 28,679 of record PISX010021514.1, read on the forward strand.
AAAAAAGAACCAAATGATTTGGTGGCTTCTCAAAAAGTAAATACAGAATTATTTGATTCAGTAATTCTACTTCTAGGTATACAACCAAAAGAATGAAAAACAGAGACTTAGACAGATGTATGGACACCAGTGTTCACAGCAGCATTATTCACAATAGCTAAAAGGTAAAAACTCATGTGTCCGACAACATACAGATGAACAAACTGTGGCATATCCATACAATGGAATATTATTCAGCCATAAAAAGGAATGAAATTCTGATACATGCTATGACATGGATAAACCTTGAAAACATGCCAAGTAAAATAAGTCAGACACAAAAGGCCTAATATTACACAAATCCACATATATGAGACATCGAGAATAGCCAAATTCAGAGACAGAACGTAGTTTAGAGGTTCCCAGGGCTGGGAATAGATGGAAATGGAAAGTTAGTGTTTAATGGATACAGAATTTCTGTTTGGGATGATGCAATTTCTGGAAATGCACTCCCCCTGCTGTGTTCCCTCTCCCCTTCTTTTTAAAAAAAGATATTATTTATTTATTTGACAAGGAGAGAGAGAGTAGTCAGGCAGGCAAAGAAAGAGGGGGAGGTAGTCTCCCCGCTGAGCAGGGAGCCTGATGCGGGACTTGATCCCAGGACCACGGGATCATGACCTGAGCCAAAAGGCAAAGGCTTAACCCACTGAGCCACCCAGGTGCCCCTAAATAAATAAAATCTTTAAAATAAAACAAAACAGGGCGCCTAGGTGGCTCAGTGGGTTAGAGCCTCTGCCTTCTGCTTGGTCATGATCCCAGGGTCCTGGGATCGAGCCTCACATCGGGCTCCCTGCTCAGCAGGGATCCTGCTTCCTCCTCTCTCTCTGCCTGCCTCTCTGCCTACTTGTGATCTCTGTCAAATGAATAAATAAAATCTTTAAAATAAATAAATAAATAAATAAAATAAAACAAAACAAAAACCCAAAGATGAATAAAAACATCTTAAAAGCAAAGAGAGACAGATTACATTACATTTAGGGGAAGAATGATACAAATGATGATGCCTTTATACCAGAAATAATGGAGGCCAGAAGACAAGGGAAGAATGTCTTTAAAAAGACTTGGGAGGGCTTCCGGGTGGCTCAGATGGTTAAGGGTCTGCCTTTGGTTCAGAGTCCTGGGATCAAGCCCCAAATCGGGATCCCTATTCAGTGGGGAGTCTGCTTCTCCCTCTCCTTCTGCCCCCTCCTGAGCTCATTCATTTTCTCTCTCTCATGAATGAAATCTTTAAAAATAAATAAATAAATAAATAAAGATAGATAGATAGATTGATTGATTGATTCAGAAGTGAGGGGTAGAGAAAATCGTTGTTTTGCATCCAGGAAAAGGTCCTTTAAAAATGGGACCAAGAGTGAAATAACCATAAACAAAAGCTAAGATAATTTCTCTCCAGCTGACTTATAGTATAAAAATGCTAAAGGACAGGGCACCTGGGTGACTCAGTGGGTTAAGCCTCTGCCTTTGGCTCAGCTCATGTACTCAAAGTCTTGGGATCGAGCCCCGCTTCAGGCTCTCTGCTCAGCAGGGAGCCTGCTTCTCTCTCTCTATCTGCCTGCCTCTCTGTCTGCTTATGATCTCTGCCAAATAAATAAATAAAATCTTAAAAAAAAAACATGATGGGGAGGAAAGGAATTTTACTGTTTTTTGTGTTCTTATATTTAACATGAAGTGGTACAACAGAACTGAACAGAACTGTAATAAGTCTAACAATGTTTATTGTTAATTCCTATACAAAAGAGGGGTGCCTGGGTGGCTCAGTCAGTTAAGTGTCTGCCTGCAGCTCATGTCATGATCCCAGAGTCCTGGGATAGAGCCCCATATCAGGCTCTGTTCAGTAGGGAACCTGCTTCTCCCTCTCCCTCTGTCCACTGCTCTGCCTACTTGTGTTCTCTCCCTTGTGTCAAATAAATAAGTAAAATCTTTAAACAAAATACAAAAGAGGGGCACCTGGGTAATTCAGTCAGCTAAGCATCTGCCTTCAGCTTAGGTCATGATTCCAGGGTCCTGGGATCAAGCCCTGCATCAGGCTCTCTGCTCAGTGGGGAATCAGCTTCCCCCTCTCCCTCTGCCTATTGCTCCCCCTGCTTGTGCACTCTCTCTCTCTCTCCCCGCTCTGTCAAATAAATTAAAACGTTTAAAAATAAAATAAAATAAAATAATGATAAACACAAAATACAAAAGGTATAAAAAGTCAATGCAGGAAATAAAATGTAATATTAAAAGATTCTAAATGAACAGGGCAGAAAAGGGGAAACAGAAACAAAAAACAGATGTAGGCTTCAGCCCAACCACACCAATTACATTAAATATAAATGAACCACACACTTTAAAAAGCAGAGATTGTCGGGAATGCCTAGGTAGTGCAGTCAGTTGAGCATCTGACTCAGCTTTGACTTGGGTTGTGAACTCAGTGTTATGGGATCAGGTCCCAAGCTGGGCTCCATGCTTGGTGTGGAGACTGCCTGGGAGACTCTCCCTCTCCCTCTACCCATCCCAACCCCTTCATGCTCACTTGCTCACTCTCTCTCAAATAAATAAATAAATCTTAAAAAAAAAAAAAAAAGCAGAGTTGTCAGACTAAATAAAATAAGACATAGGAGGCAAACTTTATTGAATATGAAGACAAATAGAGTGGGAAAGGTCAACCACATAAACTGTAAATACAAAAAAAGCTGCTGAGGATATTTTAATAAAAGTCAAAGCAGGCTTTGAGAAATGAAATACTACCAAAAATAAGGAGGTTCATTTCAAAATGATAAAAAGGAACAGTTCATGAGGAAAACATAACAATCTAAACTGTACATGGACCAAATAACAGAGATTCCAAACACATGAAGTAAAACTGATAGTATTACCAGGAAAAATAGAGAATTTTAACACTTCTCTCTAGTAATCGATAGAAAAAGTAGACAAACAAAAAAACCAAGGTCGGGGGTGGTTCAGTTGGTTGACTGTCTGCCTTTGGCTAAGGTCATGATCCTGGGGTCCTGGGATCGAGTCCCACATAGGGATCCCTGCTCAGTGCGGAGCCTACTTCTCCCTCTCCCACCCTGCTTTATGCTCACTCTTGCTATCTCTCTCTCTCTCTCTCAAATAAATAAATAAAATCTTTAAAAAACAAATAAATACCTTGCCTGAGGAAAGCATCTGCATCCTGGAGCCTGACTGGAAAGCCAGGGCTTTGACTGAGTAAACACACTAATCTCTGCCTCTACAGTTCTCTTCCAGCCTGGTTCTACCTACAGGTCCTGGACCTGAGGCGTGGCCTCCAGCCCAGGCATCCTGCCTGGAGACCGGCTGCCCCCACTGCCCATGTCCTTCTTTTTTTTTTTTTTTTTTTTAAACGATTATTTATTTATTTATTTGACAGACAGAAATCACAAGTAAGCAGAGAGGAAGGCAGAGAGAGAGGAGGAGGCAGGCTCCCTGCCACGCAGGGAGCCCGATGCGGGGCTCGATCCCAGGACCCTGGGATCATGACCTGAGCCGAAAGCAGAGGCCTTAACCCACTGAGCCACCCAGGTGCCCCTGCCCATGTCCTTCTATCCTGCCCATTTTTCCTGCCTAATGGGATTTTGCGCAATTCGGAGTTTTTCCATAAACTGACTCTTGTAATTTTTTTTTTAAAAGATTTTATTTATTTGACAGACAGAAATCACAAGTAGGCAGAGAGGCAGGCAGAAAGAGAGGAGGAAGCAGGCTCCCCGCTGAGCAAAGAGCCCGATGCGGGGCTCGATCCCAGGACCCCGGGCTCAAGACCTGAGCCGAAGGCAGAGGCCTTAACCCACTGAGCCACCCAGGCACCCCCTGACTCTTGTATTAATAAAGGCTTTAGGAGATTTTTGTTAAAAACCAAGGACCTCCCTTCAGCTCTGAACAGATTTTTCCTTCAATTCAAACACAAAGATTTATGGACCTTTCAAGCTGACTCTGATTTGTGGATTGTTTCTCCCACTTTCCTATTCTACATTCTTAGTCCTATGTTAGCTTTATGTCTCAAATGGTGAAATGTAATCAGTTCAATAAAATATGAAATAACCATGAAAAAAAACAAACAAAACCCAACAACAAACAAAAACCTGTAAGGATAGAGAAAATTTGACGATGACTACCAACCAACTTGTCCTAAAAGATATTTATAGGACACTGTATCCAACAAGTATAGTATAAATATCCTTTTAAAGTACAAAAAAAAAAAATGGGAAAAAATAAAGTGCACATGGAAGGTGCACCAAAACAGACCACATATATTCAGCTGTAAAACATGTTAATACATTTCAAAAAAAGTTATATAAGGTGTTTTCTAGCCACAATGGATTAAATAATAATTAAAAACAATAATGTATCAAGAAAATTCCTATATGAATATCAAATAACAGATTTCTTTTTTTAAAAGATTTATTTATTTGACAGAGAGAGAGAGATCACAAGCAGGCAGAGAGGCAGGCGGTCAGGGGAGGGGGAGCAGGCTCCCCACTGAGCAGAGAGCCCGATGTGGGGCTCGATCCCAGGCCCCTGAGACCATGACCTGAGCTGAAGGCAGAGGCTTAACCCACTGTGCCATCCAGGTGCCCCCTCTGTATCTATTTTCAAAATTATATCTGTAATCAAAAACCTTCCCATAAAAAAAACAAACTAACTAAAACCTTTCCATAAAGGAAACTCTAGGTCCAGATAATTTCACTAGCAAATTCCATAACAAATTTAAATACCAGAAAACTAAAACCACTATCCCTCATGAAAATACAAGTAAAAAATTTTTTTAATTTTTTTTAAGATTTTATTTATTTATTTGACACACAGAGAGAGATCACAAGTAGGCA
>PISX010021515.1:0-33497 GCA_004024625.1 Mellivora capensis
AGAAATCTGCATTTTTCTTGATTTATTCCCTGTGAATACTCCGGGACTTAATTTGTACCGTTAACACCAATTCATTAATGTCACAAACCTCACAGCAGACACCTCAAGATGGATTATCCTGACACAGCCTGAGCCAGAAAAAGGGGAATATGCAGCAAGGGTTCAGAGAGGGTCTCTTGTTGATTAAAGACACAGGACACCTGGGCTGAGGGTGGAAAGGAGAGGTTGCGGGGTGTGGGGAGAACTCCGTCTATTCGTATCACTTGAACTGGATTTTGGCGGGTGTGAAAAACATGCAAGTGATCAAAATAACATAGTCCTCACATGGCACACCTTCAACATCTTAGCCCTCTCCCAAGTGCGAGCTCTTACCCACAGCGAGCTCCACTAGTGCCCGTGCCCATCGTGGGCTCTGATGCTTTTCTTCTCCACTCAAAGTCATTACACCTGCCTCTGTCCTCACACCCGAACTCTGTCCTGCATTGGAGGGAACCCTGGGCCTTTCTGATATCCCTCCTTCCTAGGCTCTGAGGGACAGCACAGGGCTTACTCATCACTCAGTGTTGGCGGAGCTCACTCAGCTCTGTGCTGGGACTAGTGGCAGGTATCTGAAAAATAATTGCTGCTCAGGTGACTGAACACTGCATCCCTTTCTCCACAAGTCACCGTGTGAACGCTGAAGCTGATGCACCCAGATAAGGTCACACAGACAGAGGAGAACACAGAACATGGTTGCTCCCAATATATACGAACATCCAGCCCCCTGATCCTGGATGTGTCCCCTGGATGGGGACACGGACTCCACCAGGGGTGAGCCAGGACTCTCCTGGCCTCGTCCCACCCACGGCGTTACACTTGGCATCCAAAGACAAAGCCCTAGTACTCAGTTACTTCCCTCAGGTGTCAGGAATTGAATGTGCAGTAAGCGCATGGTATCCACCAACGGAAGGTGTCATTTTTACAAAGACAAGGTGAAATCATCATTATCATAATAACTGATAAGACCTAAATGCAGTCATGGTGAAACAGTCGAAATATTTAAGCCTAAACAGGCACCTGGAGAAATACAGATCACAGAGCAAGAAATGAGTAGAGAGGGTGCCTGGGTGGCTCAGATGGTTAAACGTCTGCCTTCGGCTCAGGTCATGATCTCGGGGTCCTGGGATCAAGTCCTGCATCGGGCTCCCTGCTCGGCGGAGAGCCTGCTTTTCCCTCTCCCTCTACTATCCCCCTCCTTGTGCTCTTTCACTCTCTCTCTCTTTCTCTCAAAAACTACATAAAATCTTTTAAAAAAAGAAAAAATAGAGGATGTCCAGACACAGACTGGTCATTCAGAAAAGCAAAATTAAAACCCTACCTCGTACCCTAAAATCAAACTCCAGGCAGATTAAGATTTCAACATTAAAACAAAAAACAAAAAACAAAGTATTAGAAGAAAATACAGGTAAACATTAGAGTAAGGAAGACTTTTCTAAGCACCATTTTAAGCATTCTAAGCACATTTCTAAGCACTCCAGAAATCATGAACATTGAGAGTTGTCTAACAACAGAAAACAATTCATTGTGAGCAACAACAATCACCACAGAACTGAAATGCATATTACACATCTATAAGAAATATTCTGTACCCCACAATGGCAGGTAAAGGAGCTGCCATCCTTAATCTACAAAAAGCTCTTACAAACCAATACAAAGATAAACCCTGCAGTTGAAAGGATAGAAGATAAAAGTATACAATCTTAGAAAAGAAACACAAATGGTCAAAGCACATAGGCACCAGTCACCCAAGAAATTGCAAATGAAACTAAATTGGATTAGAGTAAAACAGGCGTAAATGTGTGAAGTCTTTCTAGGATACAATTTGAAAGCACGTATCAAAAATTTTCCCTTCTTACCCAACAATCCTCCTTCTGGGACTCAGTCCCAGGGAAACCATCACAGACTTCCGCTGAGAATTCAGTTACAGAGATGTTCATTAGAGCAATGTTAAATTAGGGAAGACTATGGAAAGCTTAAATGTACAAACAGAATACCACACACACATTACTGTTGAATGTTTAGGATAATGGAGACATCTTTCCCCATCTTGAAACAAAAAGAATAAATACAGGCCATATTACTTGATTGTTGTGGTGAGGAAAATGTGTGTGTATATATATATATATATATGCATTGAAAAAAGGCTAAGGGAAAAACAGTGAAATGTTAACGATGGTTTCTTTGAATTATAGAATTAGAGTTGGTTTCTATTTTAGTTTTGCTAATCTGTATTTTCTATACCAAACTTGCCTTAGTTTTGTTTAAAAAAGGCTGGGGGCGGGGGGGTTGGAGTTCACAGATATAAACATACCGAAAAATCCAAGCTTGCAGTTCTGAGGACTACCTCAGAACACAGCCAACTCACAACTGCCCCCCACGGAAGGGCAGGTAGAGCTGCACCATTCCACAAATGCCACGCAGGCTCCAAATCACATGCATGGCTTTGGAATGCACCAGAGGGATTACAGGGCTGTCTGGCTTTCAGGGAGTGCACATCCAAAAAACAGTGAAGCTTTACTGTAAAGAACCTTCTGGTCATTTTCATTTTCAGAATTTAGTCATGGCCTGGAGAAACCAGGAAAGTCCCATTCCTTCTACTTGTGTTCGTCTCCTCCCTGTAGGCCACATACTGCTGGGCCCTATGTAAGGGAGAACTTTCCCAACAATCACAAGTGCTCAGCAATGAAATGCTCTGCTTAGCAAAGCAGGCAGGCTCCAGCCCTGTCCCTGGAGACTTAACCTTGGCACTCAACTTTACCCTTCCGACGTGCCCAGCTCAGGCATGCAACACAGCAGGTGGCCTCTTTTAAATGTGGAGAACTGGGGTAGTTTCAGATGCAAGGCAGGCAAGGCCCTTCACTAACAACCCCCTGCCACCTTCCTCCATCACCTGCAGTCACATGAAGGCAAACCACAGGCTCTGGCCCAGCAGTGCTCCTCTTCTGCTCTCAACCACCGTGGACAGGATGCCTTCTGTCTGGGATGCCCCATGTGCACCTTCCTCTGAACCCATAGGGTGGTTTTCCCCAGCTGGGATGGAGGTCCCCCATGCCTCCTTCAGGTTCTCAGGAACCTCACAGGCCTGGAGGTAGCAGAGTATGTTCTGCTCTTAGCCCTAGGACTAAAGAGCCCTGGGTCATCCCCATCTGCTGAACTACAGGACTGCTCCTCTGTTGTCCTCCCCACCTGGGTTCATGATGAGTTATCCTCCCTATCACTCAGGCCAAGGCTTTGGCATCACCCTTGACTCTCTTCCCCCTCACACCTCACAGTGCATCCATCTGTCAGGAAATCCTGTAGCTCTACCCAGGACATGTCCTGAGGTCCGTATCTTCCCCTCACCCACCACTAGTGCCCCTGTTCCAGCAGCCACATGTGCCCCAGCTAGCCTCCCCACTCACTATGGAAAGGCTGTTCTCCACTAGGCAGCCAGAGTGATGCGCACAGAACCCAAGTCAGAGCCGGTCATTCCTCTGCTCAGAATCCTCCACTGACTTTTCATCTCACCATTTCAAGTGAGAGACCCTTCCAGTGGCCCCAGGGCCCACTTCCCACCTGTTCTGCCCAGGCATGCTCCTTTCCCTGAGGCTCCTGGCCTGCTCCTATCTCAGGCTTTTACCCTGACTGCTCCTTCCGTGTGGAATGCCCTACCCTTGGAGCCATGGGAATCCTGCCTTCAAGTCCTCAGCAAAGCCCTCTGAGACCCCACCTGAAACAGCACCACACCCCAAACTCAGGCCCACCCTAGCCTCTTTATCCTGCTCTACCTCTCTTCACACTTCCTATCAGACACACTATCTTCCTATCTGACATTTGCTTGACTCCTCTCACAAAGGAGCAAACTCAGGGGAGCACAAACTTACAACCCCAAGATCAAGAGTTGCATGTCCTACCAAATGAGCCAGCCAGGTGCCCCCAGGGAGCACACATTTTATCAGTTTTGTTCACTGCTGTATCCCTAGCACCTCAATAGAACACCCAGCACCACAGCAGTGCTCAGTAATGCCTGCTGAATGAATGAATGAACAGGGAGAAAGGTCTTGGTATAAGTTCTCATGGCCCATTTGAGGACTTAGGGTCCAGCCTGCAAGTGAAGGCCCAGCAGTGGACCAGTGCTATCCACTTCTCCCCACTTCACCCACCTGTCAAGTCACTTCTCCTCTCATGGACCCTGGGAAGCCCCTTTCTGACCATCATTCTTAAGTCCTGCTTGGAAAACACAGGGCGTGAGTCATTCCCCAGGGCCCTGACTCATTCTCTCTCCATTCCTTGGACCCACCTCCAAGATCCTTCCTCTACAGCATAATGGGAAATCCAGAGAGGGCTCCCCTTGGAGAAAATGGAAAGGAACTGAATGATTTAGAGGAAAATTCAATTCTTCCTGGCTCAGCAGTTGAGAAAGGGAAAAATTCTCAGGAAGCTAGTGCCTCTGAAAGTGAAACATTAATAGAAATATTACTGGAAAATACCAAACAGGAAGAGAAGGAAAATTCCATTGTGGAAGCAAGGTCCTCTGTCAACGCTCCTTAATGGTCTCAGTAAAGTATTTCAGAATCAAAACATGGAAAGAACCGGAAATCAATCAGGCTGTCACCCTTCCTGTGGACTGGAACTTTGGCCAAGCCACCTCCACACCCGCAGCACAAAGGGCAATGGGCTCAGAACAGAAGGTCCACAGCCGGGCCACCGGCTCAGCCAGTCCCTGCTGTGAAGCAGGGCAGGCTCCATTCCTCCCCTGACCTTCAGTTTCTCCATCTGTAAAATGGGGGTTATAGCACCTTCCTTACAGACTGACTCTTAAGAAGCAAATTAACTATGGGTATGAAAATGCCCTTAAGTTATGAAATACGTACATAAATGTAGGAATCAGTTGCTCCTACAAGGCTCACAAATGGTATTTCCTTCCCTTTTTTTTTTTTTTTTTAAAAGATTTTATTTATTTGACAGAGAGTGAGCGAGAGAGTGCACAAGCAGGGGTGGCAGCAGGCTCCCCATGGAGCAGGAAGCCCAATGTGGGGCTCGATCCTAGGACCCGGGAATCATGACCTGAGCCAAAAGCAGATGCTTAACCAATTGAGCCACGCAGGCGCCCTGAGGGGACTTCTTATAGAGAGTAAGTCTAACCACAAGTAAGGCAGAGGAAATTCAGGCATGAGACTATGCAACCTGAGGGAGGATGGCACATCGGTCAAAAACAAAGTTCTGGATCTGGTTCCAAATTTCATCTCTGCCGCTTACTGGTGGTATGGACCTTAGACAAGTTACTTAACAGCTTTTTGCCTCATATGTAAAATGGGAATGACAGTAGCACCTACCTCAAAGGATTTGGTGTGCTGTAGGAGTTAATGCATATGTAAAGCACAGTGAATAGTGCCTGGCTGAGTATGTTTATTGGAAGCAATGGCTAGTATTACTATGTGGAAAGCTCCCTCAATTGAAGTGACAATGCTTTCTTTACTCAAGTGCCTCCTCCTGCAAGAAGACTTCTCTGCTTCTCTGTTAAAAAAAAAAAAAAAAAAAGCAAACAACCACCGCCCCCCGCCCCCCTTATCCTGCTTCTCCTTTGGCTCCATGGAATCAAGGTTCTGCCTAGAACAGCCCCTGTGCCAGGATGGCTCTCAGCCCACCTACACCACTTTGTTTACTGATAAATTCTGCCATACAGATCTGTATTCTCACCTGCTTCCTGTGTCCTCACCAATAAGCTCCTTATAGACTGACACTATGAACCCCTTGCTCATCCCTGTACCCACACAGCTCCTGACAATTTGGCAATTTCTCAGTCAACACAGGCCAAACAGAACTTACAAAGACAGGGCGGCAGAGACCACAGCAACCTCTATCTCCATCCTACTGGAAACCCATGGCCACCACTCAGAATGCCGACAGGTGGTGCCAGCAGCCAGCCAGCATCCCAGCTCTCCGCTTCAAAGCTATAAATCCCGATTTAGTTTCTAGGGCCAAGCCTGACCTCCCCCTTCTCCCACAGGCCACTACCTCTTGGCTCTCCCAGCACAAGATGTAAAAGCTCCAAGATAAACCGCCCAGGGGAGCGCTTGACACAGGCAAGTTGAGCTTTGCTAAATGACCAGAGGAAGCCACACCTGTTTCAGATTTGCCCTTTAACGCCTATTTTATGGGTTAGAAATGCTTTGGGGGTGGGGAGAGGATGAGGTCAAGTCTTGGAGATTAAGTCGGGGGAAATCAGTCCTGTTCTGAGATTGTCAGATTAGAGGATGGTCACCTGATCTCCTTTAAGGAAACTTGGGCTCCTTGTTGATAAGTCCAAGGTGCCATTAGTTTTTTGGGGTTTTTTCCCTAAAACAGCATGCACAGGTTCACCAATCCTTGGAGGAAGGGAATGCTTGGTGTTAGAATAAGAAGACATGACAGTTATAAGACACACGTTTTGTGCAGCTGTCCCTCGAGAAACGTCAACTCTGCGTGCAGAATTTCTCTATAAAATAATTCAAGGGCTGCATTAACATTTCATTAATGGAACTCAGGGACAGATGGGGGAGGGAGAGAGTAAAGCCAGCTCTGGGGCCTCTTCCGGGGACCACCAAAGCCCAGACTGAAAGGGGTGGGAAATCAGGCAGAGGGGTATAAGAAGAGGAACATTAAGTGAAGGGAGGAGACACATAACGCACATTTCAGTAAATATCAGAGCCTTACTATCTCCATTTAAATCACGGAAAACAGTAAATTGATAAAAAATTTAAAAAGCATATAAACTTGGAATTCAGATTGCACAGATGTGATCCTAGCTGTGTCACTTGGTAGCTGTGGGGACGATAAGCAAGTCATTAACCTCAAAGCCTCGGTTTCTTTATCTATAAAGTAAGGGCACTACTACCTGTGGTGGATGGATCGCATTGAAAGCCTTGATTAATAGCCTGTCCGTATCCCTGCCTTTTGCCACGTGATTCTGCAGTTCATCCTCTCTTCCTGAATCCTGGCCGGCCTTGTGACTTGCTTTGGTCAACATAATGCAGCAGAAGGGACAGTGTGCCAGTTTCTAGCCTCAAGAAACCTTGTGGGCTTTTGTTTTTTTAGAACACTGCCATGATCATATGAACAAGGCTAGACGGCTGGAGACTGAGAGACCACATGGGACAGAATCCAACATCTCAGTCAGGACCATCCTAACCTAGCTACCCCCAAACATGTAAGAGAGTCCAGCCAGGATCAGCAGGGCTGCACATCCACCCCAAAAAGACCACAGATTCACGTGTGAGCCCAGCTGAGACCAGAAAAACTATTCAGTTGACTCGTGGGCTTGTGGACAATAATAAAGGCTTATCATTGGGACATCTGGGTGGCTCAGTTGGTTAAGTGGCTGCCTTGGGCTCAGGTCATGATCCCAGAATCCTGGGATGGAGGCCTTCAGCAGGCTCCTTGCTCAGCAGGGAGCCTGCTTCTTCCTCTGACTGCTCTTCCTGCCACTTCTCCTGCTTGTGCTCTCTCTTTCTGACAAATAAATAAAATCATTAAAATAAAATAAAGGCTTATCATTTAAAGCAGGGGTTGGAATCTACAGACTGTAGGTCAGCTGCCTGTTTTTGTCTATAAAGTTCTTTATTTATTTATTTTTTAAAGACTTTATTTTTTTTTATTTTTTATAAACATATAAAGTATTTTCATCCCTAGGGGTACATGTCTGTGAATCGCCAGGTTTACACACTTCACAGCACTAACCATAGCACATACCCTCCCCAATGTCCATTATAAAGTTCTTTTTAAAAAAGATTTTATTTATTTCAAAGAGAGAGTGAGCACATGCACGAGAGAGAGGGAGGGAGAGAGAGAGAGAGAGCGCGCGCACGCACGCGCATGAGCACACGTGAGCAGGGGAAGGGGGAGAAGCAGACTCCCCTGCTGAGCAGAAAGCCTGACATGGGGCTTGATCCCAGGATCCTGGGACCATGACATGAGCTGAAGGCAGTCATGTAACTGACTGAACCACCCAGGCACCCCTGTAAATAAAGTTTTATTGAAACACAGCTATGCCCTTTAATTAAAAGATTGTCTATGGCAGCTTTCCAGCTATAAGGGCAAAGTTGAACAGTTGTGATGAAGACTATCTGGCTTTCAAGCCTAAAATTATTCACTATCTTGCCCTTTAAGAAAAAGTTTGCCAACCCCAAGTTTAACATCACTGAGTGTGGGGTGATTTGTTATGCAGCAATAGCTAACTAATACAGTATCTAGACCTCTTCTAGGGGTGATTGTAAGGATTAAATGACCAATTAAGTGGTTAGCATGAGCCTAGAGAATATTTCTCTTCTGGGTAATCAATGGAGAAAACCAGGTTTGATAAAAGCGGCATTTTTCTCACACAACTTTCAAGGGACAGGACTTCAAAAGAGAAAGCATCCCAAGACAGACCACAGATACCGACTTTGGCTCTTACCTTTGCGATCTATTGCTTTCTAAGAACTAGAGAATATGCCCATTAACCAAATGGAAATTGACAACTCATGTTTGACTGGGGCTTCAATCAAGCCATCCATCAATGATTGCACGTGAAAAGGCCCAAAAGACCAGTTACAACTCCCCAGCAAGGCACATGAGACACCCTTTTCCCTTTCTGACCCCAATCTCCCCCTGTAATGCCCCTACCATACCTACTCTGCTGAGCCTCCAACCATTCTTTCCCAACCCTCCAGGTTGTGGCACAAGCTGTTCTATCCCTTCTGCATGGACAGCACCCCCTCCCCAAACCCTCTCCCTGCCCCATTCCCTGCCTAGGAAATTCCCACTCATCCTTCCAGAGTCAGCCTAGATGTCACTTCCTCCTGACAGGTCTCTTGGACTTCCCAGAGTCAAGGCCTTACCAGCCCCTTGCACACACTTCTGTTCTGGCATTCCTTAGGTCTCCTTAGCTATTATCTGTCTCCCAGACTAGACCTTAAGAACCTGGTGCTTAACTGCAAACTGAGATGTTTCCTTCTTGGAAAGCTGGCCACCACTTATTCTCTGAATATCCCCTGTCTAGCATGCTGCTCAGACACTGTTTGCTGAATGTTTAAAAAAGAAAAAAAAGGTTAGGCATGATATTATTCTCTAGGAAACATGTTATTTAACTCAACCGTGTGGATGCTGACAGAATATAAAGTGTTGGTACACATTAGCATGTATTTAAAACTCGGGAAACTGATGTCATCATGCATTTTGACTTTCTCAGTTGTGGTAGAAACATTTACTTAATTATGATAAAAAAACAAGACTTCAGCAGAAAATGTAGTGGGATGAGACCTGTTCAGCTGTACAAAGGGAGGAGACTGACCAAGCTACTGGTTACTTTTGTCACTGTTACTTTTTTATAAAGATAACCTGAAAGAATGATATTTCTACTGACAAGTTTCCTTTACTCTTCCTGGGAGCTTAGGCCCTCATGGTCTCTCACGTGGACTCTAACTGTCCCCTAATCTGACCCTATACCCCCCCCCCCCATTGTGATAGCCCAATCCTGGCTCTGAGTGTGTCCTGTTCTCAGCTCACCAGTTACAAGGACTTCCTGTGGGGTCCAAACTCAGGCCCCCACCTATTTGATGTCATCTTTCATTCCCAAGGGAAGCACAGGGCAAGAAGAAAGCTCTGGTTTCCAAGAACACTCCATACTGAAGTTCTGTATGTGCATGTACACGTATATATACCCACACACATATATGCATGCAGACTTACATCCACACATGCACACAGAGCCCTGACACAGAAGTCCTGCCCTATCCCCTGCGCTGAAATTCCATTTCCATCTCTAGATCCAGCTCAAAGCTGCCTCCTAGGTAAAGACCTCACGAAATTCCCCAAGACCAAACCCCAGGGGAAACAAATGATGAAGATAGTGTGTGATGATCTTCTCCAGAGACTTAGGCCAGAGATTACTGGCAAGTCTTCTGCAGCCTTCATTCTTTCCCCCTCTTCACATGATTCTAAAAGGGATAGTGCCCAAGACTGGATGCTTTGGTGGTGGGGGGCGAGTGCACGTGCCAGAGAACTCACTGAGAGAATGAAATGATGCCAAAATGTGGAATAGGGAGGCACGAGGCAGGGCCCCCAAAGATAAACCATAGTGGGACATGGCACTGGAGGCACTGAAAGGATGATCGGTGGACCAACAGCTTCCACTTCACATCACAGTAACTCCCAACTCAGGCCTGATGTTATAAACAAATACAGGGCATGGCACCCACACAGTGGGAGTGGGGGGTGGGGGGCATTCATCAGCCTCATGGGTTCTTGTCTTATCCCGGACAACTGACAAAAGGAAGCTGGGCTGAGATTAAGTGGGGCACTAGAAGTGGGTTTTCCTGGGTCCATGGGTGAGGGGTAGAAGGCAGACTCTGAGGTGTTCAGGACTTGATCTATACAGTATGCCTGGCTTTCCAAAAGCTGACTGGCTGAAAATAATGTGAAAACCAGGCTGCGTTCAGACTGCCTGACCAGGAACAGCATGGGGGGTGGGGGGGCTGGCCCCACATGAGGAGACAGCCCTACACAGAGGGCAGAGATGAGGGGATCTAGAGTCTTTGCATCCCAAAGCAGTTCCAACCAGAAGACCCAGGGGGAGGGTTAAGAAGTCACTGCTACATAATGGCCCTCAAAAGTGCTGATACCAGGATCAGCAGCAAAAAAGATCACCTAGGAACTTGTCAGAAACGCATATTCCTAGGACCCACAAGATGAATCCTTTTTAAAGAGCCCTCCAAGTTCTGGTTTGAGAACCACTGCACAGTGTGACTCTTGGTGGCTGCCTCCCCTCTTCCTCATTAGAAAGAACATCTGGTGGCCGAAACTCCTGTCTCTGGATCGGAACAATTTCTCAAAAGATCAAAGGGCTCAAAGTCACAACCCAGTAGGTGAAATGCAGTCAGGAGAGATTTAAAAAAACAAACAAACAAACAAACAAAATCCCTCTGTCTGCTCACATCACTTAGCAGCTAAATCCCTTCACTGGCCCTCACTGTATTTAGCTTATAAGGTCCTCCCTAACATGGGCCCTGCTGTTCCCCAGGGGTCCGGCACAACTCTAACCTCTCAATGCCAGCCACAGGCACTTTGCAGGCATCCCCTCAAGTGTCAGGCTTTCTTTCAGCAGCCAACCATAGCCACCGCCCCTCCCCCCACTAATGGCTCTCCCTGACCACCCCCACTTCACCCCTCCTGTAACAGCACCCCCATCACAGCACTCATCATCCACACTGCACACTGGGCCATAAAATTCCAGCACCCAGCAGGGGAGGGCACCAAAAGGCCCATAAAAAATACTTGATGGTGAGGGGTGCCTGGCTGGCTAAGTCTGTAGAGCATACAACTCTTGATCTTGGTGGGTTGTTGGTTTGAGCCCCACAGTAGGTGTAGAGATTATTTAAAAATAAGATCTTAAGGGGCGCCTGGGTGGCTCAGTGCGCCTTCGGCTCAGGTCATGATCTCAGGGTCCTGGGATCGAGCCCCGCATCAGGCTCTCTGCTTGGTGGAGAGCCTGCTTACCCCGCTCTCTCTGCCTGCTCTGCTTGTGATCTCCCTCTGTGTCAAATAAATAAAATCTTAAAAAAAAAAAACCAGGGGCGCCTGGGTGGCTCAGTGGGTTAAAGCCTCTGCTTCCAGCTCAGGTCATGATCCCAGGGTCCAGGGATCGAGCCCCACATCGGGCTCTCTGCTCCGCGGAGAGCCTGCTTCCTCCTCTCTCTCCCTGCCTGCCTCTCTCGCCTACTTGTACTCTCTGTCAAATTAATAAATAAAATCTTTAAAAAAAACAACAAAACAAACTAACAAACTTGGGGCGCCTGGGTGGCTCAGTGGGTTAAGCCTCTGCCTTCAGCTCAGGTCATGTTCTCCGGGTCCTGGGATCAAGCCCCGAATCGGGCTCTCTACTCCGCAGGGAGCCTGCTTCCTCCCTCTCTCTCTACCTGCCTCTCTGCCTACTTGTGATCTCTGTCAAATAAATAAATAAAGTCTTAAAAAAAAAAACAACTTGATGAACAAAGCCAACTCTTAAACACACTTGACATTCCAGCTATAAGCCTTATCATCCCTCAGTATTGAAATAGTCTTAATTGTAATTAGGGGAAAAAATATCTACTATAGTTTTGAAAGCCAGAAAAGAAGACTTTACAAGCGACAGGAGAGAAAGATTTGCCCACCAGGGAGGTGGTTGTGGAGTAACCGGCGGGGGGCGCCAGGAGTCTAGCACCATTCACTGGGAATCTCTCCATCCTTACAGGTGGGACCTTGCTCAAACCAACCACACCGAGGAACGAGGAAAGGCAGTCTCCCAAGCCAGCACCTAGCTGAACCTGAGCCATATGTAAGGTAGCAGGGAGCCTCTTTGGTGTTTCCCTCACACATCAACCAGAAGCTCTTGATCCTGGGGGCTCTCAGAGAAACCTTCCCCTCCTCCAAGACAGCACCTGGGTGGACACCTGGCTCTCAGCTTCTTATAGGAAGCCCTGAGTCCATGCTTCCAAGGTTTGCCCCCAAACTGGCTCAAGGGGGACGTGGGATCCTCCCCGGACGGCCCACTCAGCCTTTAGCAGATCCAGAGGGGAGGGGAGACTCTTGGGACCTGGGAACTCAGTGAGAAAAAGCCAGGCAGAAAAATTAAATGGAAGGGCATCCCCTTACTTCTGCTTGGAAGACAAAAACATCCCTTTCCAAGCACCAGCTGGCAGGTAGGAGCCTGTCTCCCTCCTGTCTGGACATCCAGTCCTAAAAGGAACTCAGACTATCAGTCTTCCCCAGCCCACACTTGAGAAAAATTTACCTTTGGGAAAAGGTGGGGGTGATGGGGAGAACAAGAGGGACATCAGCCTGACAGGGCATTGGGCCTCAGATGTAATCAAAACACTGCCTTCCACTATAAGTAGACAGAACAAGTATTATTTTATGGGGGAAGGGAGGGTGCCACAGGAGTGTGAAGGGGGAAGAGAGGGGCCCAGTCTGGCTATATGTGGTGTGCTTCAAAGAGGGGGATCAAAATGGCCTGATATATTGGGGGGCTTGTCACAAAGTGGTTCTCCTCATTCCTGGGGCTGTATGGGGTGGGATGGGATCAGGAAGAAAGAGGTGAGGATTGGAGGGTGAATCTCCTTCCAGCCCAATGAACTGGTGGACCCCCTTGTGCGCTCTGCGGGAGAACTGACTTATGGAAGTGGAAAGCTCCTGGAGGCAGAGTATTTCAACCGAAAAAGCATGCCCTGTCCCAGGGCAGCCCCAGTACAAAAGGCCGCTCGGATTTGGAAACCTGGCGCGAGGGGTGGGGCAGGGCAGGGCTTTTAATAGGATTTACATATATACGTTTAAAGACAATCGGTTCGGATCTGCCACCAAGAATGCTGTGTAATATCGGGAGAGTCCCTTCCCAGCTCTGGACCTCAGTTTCCCAACCACAGTGGTGGTGGGGGGGCGGGGAGTAGAAGGAAAAACAAAAACAAAAAACGCTCCTCTAAATCCGTGCCAGCCCTGACTTTCAGACTTTAGGTCTTGGGGGACGGAAGGGCTGGCTGGGTTTTTCTTGGACAAGGTTGGCAGGACGCTCTGGTCAGGTTACTTCCCAAGGAGGACACCTGACTGTGGGCTCAGAGAGGGGACGTTTTAGGAGCAGCAGTTAAGAGACTGTGTCAGAGGCCGAGGATCCCCGGGAAAAAGCGTGCGATAGGGAAGAACTGGGACGCGGCGTGGGAACCCTTACCCCAGGGTCCTAGCCCGAAGCTGATGAAGGAACCAGGGCATTACTTCAGTTTCCCCGTGCGCACAGTGGCTCAGGAACCTGGGATGAGAACAAGGGGTGCCTTACCTTGTCCTTTTTGCCGGCCCCGCTCTCCTCCGCGGCCGAGGCGGCACACTTGTTGAGCAGCTTCTTGCCACCGCAGGCCGTCGGGCTCCAGGTGCGGCCGCCCGAGCAGGCACCCCCCGGGAGGTCTCCGGCACCGCCCGCGGCGCTCTCCACCTTGATGAGGCGGTGCTTCGGGGAGATGTAGCGCACCTCGGCAGGGGTGGCTGGCCGCCGCTCGCTGCTGCTGCGGTAGAGGTGCGGGGAGCCGGAGGACGACGACGAGGACGCGGCGGCGCCTGCGCCCGACGAGGCACAGCAGCAGCCCGCGGCGCCCGACGCGGATGAGGCGGAGAAGGCGCGCTGGCCCCCGCCCGGCTCCCCGCCGCCGCCGCAGTAGTCCAGGCGGCACATGGCGCGCAGTTTGCGCAGCGACGAACCGGGCCCGTTGTAGGGGTCCTCGAAGTCGCGCTCCTTCTGTGCGCGGTAGGCGCGGATGAGGTCACTCGTGCTGCCGCTGTCGTCGGGCAGCGAGCCTGACGAGGTTGAGAAGCAGGAGGCGGCAGCCGGACCGCAGGACGCCGAGGCGCCCGCCGAGGCCTGCGGCACAGCCTGTGGGGGCTGCGAGGGCCGCTCGCCCCGGCGCCGCTGCTCGCGGTAGTCCGGCCGCGGCGGCTGCGGGGGGCTCTTGGTCTTGCTGTTGCCCAAGCTGAAGTACTTGTTCAGCCACTTGGCCATGGCGAGAGGCCGCCTAGGGCCGCGGCGCGGGAGCCCGGTCCGCCGCCGCGGCCATTCGGGGAGCAGCGCTGCGGCCCAGGTCCCTCGGCGCCCCGGCCCCGGCGAGGGGCGTCCGGGGCGCCCGCTCCCGACGCCAAGTTCAAGTTCTCTCCGCCGCCTCCTGCCGGCCGACCCCGGCTTGCAGCAGCTGCAGCACCGCCCTCCGCCTCTGCCTCTCGCCGCCTGGGCTTCGGATCTCTCGCCCCTCACGGGCGCGTCTCATGGGATCTTGGCCCTCCGCCCCGCGGACAGCGAAAGGCCCGGGCGCTCCCCAGCCTAGGACGCTCTGGCCGCGCGCTCCGCCGCGGAGCGCTCTCCTGCCCCGTCGGAACCGTAGCCTCTGCCTGGGCCGGGATCTGCGGCTGCTGCGGGAACTTGTCGGCGTCTTTGGCCCTCCTTCTTCCTTCCCGAGAGCGCTGGGCGAGAGCTCGGCCCCGCAGCCGACGAGCAAGCAGGAGGGAGAGCGAGCGAGCGAGGAAGGGAGGCAGCCGGCGCCCGCCGGAGCCGCGCGCCGGTGCCCGTCCCGGCGGCGCCTGCCGCTGCCGCTGCCGCTGCCGCCGCCTCCCGAACCGCCGCGTGTGTGACACTCTGGCCGCCAGAGCCCGCCCCGCCCCGCGGCCCCGCCCTCCCTGGGCTCGCGCGCGCGCGCCCCGCCCCCAGCCCGCCCCCGCAGGCCCCGCCCCGCTTCCCCCAGTGAGCCCGGCCGCCACACCGCGGCCTAAGCCCCGCCCTCCTCGTGCCCGGGTCTTCTGCTGGCGCAACTCTCCACCTCTGCACGCGCCACCACCCGCGGCCTCCTCGGCGCCTGCCCCGGGGTGGCGCCTGAGGGCACCGGGGTCCGGCAGCTCTCCTGGCCCCGCCTCGCTCGCAGCCCGCCGCCGCCTGGGGAGTGAGGTTGCCTGCGTGAGTCCGCCGCGCGCAGAGGCCAGACCCCTGCGCGTCTCCTGGTTCCCGCGCGCTGTGCGCCTCGGGGACCCACTGTTGCAGGCTGCGGGGAGCGGGGCTGAATTATCCCGGGACATTTCTAGTTTACAGCGTGAACCGCGCGAAGGAAGTGAGGCCCTGGGTCCCCTCCAGGACAGGGTGCCTTATCCCCTTCTTGAAGGGACGGAGACTCCGGTTCAGCCCCCACGTGCCAGATCTGCCGAGGAGTCTCTGTGCTAATGAGCGTGTTAGCAGTCCCACTGACCGACGCGGCCTGGAGGGGCGGCCCCGGCCCCGCACCAGTCGCAGCGCCAGGCTGAGGGGAGTCCGGACGCTGGCTCATCTCACCTGTGAGGAAGTGGGGTCTTTAACCCCGCGCACGGCCGACCCGACCCGAGTCCCAAAGGAGGGCCGGCCGCCCAGGTGGGCCGGGCTGCCACTTCCCAGTGTGGTGGAGCCGAAATGATGTCATTTCCACCAGTCTCTACTTGGCAACTTAAGATCGTCCTTTGATATTGACCAAAGCTAAGGAAACTGAGGCCGAGGAAGGGGCGCCGCTTACCCAGTGAAGCTTTTCCTGGGAGGCGCCAGGCTCCCCGGGGAGCCTGAAGAACTGCCTGGAAAAGAGGTAACTGCCTCTAGAGCGAGTGCTCCTTTGAGTTTGGCCGGCAGGCCCCAGAATGTGCTTTACACTGAGGTGTGAGAACTGAGACCCCAAGTCGCAGGCATTCTCTAGGCAGGCTGACTGATTAGGATAGCCCACGTTGTCAATAATCTCCACTTGCTATCTGTGTCTTAACATGGGTTTTG
The DNA here is from genome assembly GCA_004024625.1 of Mellivora capensis. Classification (NCBI taxonomy): domain Eukaryota; kingdom Metazoa; phylum Chordata; class Mammalia; order Carnivora; family Mustelidae; genus Mellivora; species Mellivora capensis. Next base: position 16,325 of record PISX010021515.1, read on the forward strand.
GGGGCAGTCTATTTTTTTTTTTTTTTTTATCCTGTAGGAAAAGTGGGACCTGTTAGGGCAGGCAGGCAGAAGGCCAGAGGCTCTCTTGGCCATGGGCGGCACAACCCTGGCCCGGCTGGAGTGGAGGTCACATTCTCAGTCTGAGAGCCAGACAAGGAGTGCCTGAGAGCTGTCACCTCTTCACTGCCTGAGGCTACAGTGGGGAGAGGGCAGAACCCCGACTCCAACTTGGGTCTTCCTCTAAAGGCTGCACTCCTGTCCACTCAGCCACACACACTGATGTAATGGAAGTGACTGCAAATTTTCCATTTAGGATCAAGCCATTTGCTCTTTCTCTCTTTGGTCAGACAGGACTGTCATTCTCTATGAGTTAGTTAAGTTTTTTAAACCCACTATTATAACCCCCACAGTCACGGACACCAACTACACAGCCCCTTCATTGCCTGAGATCTACCTACTTGGCATTTCTCAGGAAATAATCTGGGTGTGTGTGTGTGTGTGTGTGTGTGTGTGTGTGTCTGGGGCATGGTGGGAGAACCAGAAATTGACTTGAGCTAAGAAGTTTATTTTGGGAAACCCTAAACTTAAATATCTCAAATTACCCTTTAAATCACTCCTCTGCTGTATAAATACTTAATTATTCTGTAAGTAGGGGAGGCTCAAATAGAAGAAAACCCAAAAGGCAAGGACATCCTCATTGTAAGCCCCATTTCTCAACCAACCACAAATCCTCTCTGGCTCTCTCCCTTCCCATTTCTGCTTATAAGCCAGTAGGAGAAGCAGCCAGACCCTGGCCACAGGCCAGGCCACTCAGGACGAGAAAGTCCTCTTCCAGGATCTGGAAACTTGTTCCCTGCATGTGGGTTGCACATGGAAGAATTATCTCTGCCTTTTCCAGAGTTATATTTCACAACTTATTTTTTCCATTTTACTTTCAGTAGACCATGGAGTTAGACCCACTTTTCCATGTGATGCCTCTGCTGGGGTATAATTTGCAAGCCAAAATTATTGTAATGCTATAGTATTATGCCATGAACTTCCAGAGCACTTGTGTATCTGCTCAACCCCAACACGTTCTGTGTATAATTAACCCTACTCATCAGCCCTGCAAGTTGGTGTTATTCCCAGTTTACAGATGGGGTAACTGGACTAAGGTAGTATTTACTTCAAGCAGGGAAAAACACATAGGTGTTTTCCTTTGGGAATTAGTGTAGACACACCTTACAAGACAGTCAGAAATAATCATTCTGAAAGGAAACAGAAAAGTTTCCTAAAGACGATGTTGGAGAAGTAATATGTCAAATGGTTCAAGGAGATGGGAACTTGTAAGGAAAGCACTTACAAGCAGTCAGAGCTGAACAGACACTCCTTTCACAGAGCCAGCCACCCCATTTCACAGAGGGAAAATGGATGACCTAAAGGAAGAGTTTGAATCAAGAGGCACAACTGGGATTGATACTCGGTCTCTTCACAGCACAAACCCAACATTATGCCCATCCTTGGCATTTTTTTACTTTTAGCTCCCCTCCTCCCTGCACTTGTCCTGATTTTCTTTTTTTTTTTTTAATTTTTAAAGATTTTATTTATTTATTTGGCAGAGATCACAAGTAGGCAGAGAGGGAAGCAGAGAGAGAGGAGGAAGCAGGCTCCCTGCTGAGCAGAGAGCCCAATGGATGCCGGGCTCCATCCCAGGACCCTGGGATCATAACCTGAGCCAAAGGCAGAGGCTTAACTCACTGAGCCACCCAGGCGTCCCCCGATTTTCTTATTGGAAGGGTTCAGTATGGCCCTGTTTCTGTTTCTGCCCTGTCTCAACTTCTCACTTTACAAGATTTTTTTTAAAGATTTTATTTATTTATTTGAGAGAAAGAGAGAGAGTGAGAGAGAGCATGAGAAGCGTCTCCCCGTGGAACTGGGAGCCCGATGTGGGACTCGATCCTGTGACTCCAGGTTCGTGACCGGAGCTGAAGGCAGTCGCTTAACCAACTGAGACACCCAGGCGCCCCTCAACTTCTCACTTTAGACCAAGGTGGGGACACGGTAGCTCTTTTCCCTGCCTCCTCCTTTCAGTATCTGGAAGTAGGCTACGGCATTGATAGAGACCTGGAGAAATGATGCCGCCACCCAACAGACTCATCTACTCCTTTCAGTTCAGGTCAACAAATGCTGTGTGCTGGGCCCCAGGGCAGGAATCTGGACTGCAATCATAGATTTGGGAGTCATTAGTGCTCTAAGAAGATCCGAGGCAAAACTCTCAGTCATTCTTGACATCCTTCTTTCATTCCTTCTCCATCCAACACTTCAGCAAGGAATATGCAGAATCCTACCACTTTTTGACACCTCCACTGCTTCCACCCCAGCCCAGCACTCCTTCCTCTCTTGCCTGGATCATCACAGGCGTCTGGTACCCATTTCCCTGCTTCTGTCTCAACACAGTAGCCAGTGATCCTATTAAAATGAATCTGATGATGTCCCTCTGCTCAAATCTCCCACTAAATCCCCATGTCCCTAATAATGCCAAAATTTTTATAGTAGCCCACAAAGCCTCATATGACCTAGTCCCCTCAAATTCCTAACTTCATGTTGTCCTGTCTACTCTCCTGCTCTAGCTAGGCTACCTCTTCCTGGTATTCCTTGAACACTCTCACCTTGGAGCCTTTGCGTTGTATCTCCTCTGCCTGGAATGCTTTGCCTCAGCTGTCCCCATGGCTCATCCTTGACTCCCTTCCGGTCTGTATTTATTAATTTTTTTTTTTTAAGATTTTACACAGGGGGAAGGGAAGAGGGAGAGGGAGAGGGACAAGCAGACTCCCTCCTGAGCAGGGAACCCTACGTGGGGCTTGATCCCAGGACCCTGAGATCATGACCTGATCTGAAGTCAGACATTTAACCGACTGAACCACCTAGGTGCCCCAGGTCTGTATTTAAATGTTACATGCTCAGTGAGGCCTCCCCTGGGTACCACATCTAGGATTGTTGCTCCCACTCAACGCTTCCTATCCTTCCCAGCTTTATTTTTCTGAATATTATCCAGACCCATTTCATGCACAGCATATTTTACTTGTTTTTCTTGGTTATTGTCTTGCCCCACAATGGGAAAGAAATCTTTGCTTTTGTTCACCATGTATCTCCAGTGTTCAGGACACTGCCTGCCACCTGGTAGGCACACGGCAAGTATTTATCAAATGCACAAGTGAACGTGAATGGTTGGTTGATCATGGAGGGCAGAATGGCAGAGGGCTAAAGCTTGGCATCTCTGCCTTGGACCTGGTGTTAGTGGCTATTAACTTTGGTCTGGAGGTGGGAACTTAGCACATTTGCTGAGTTTTGGAAGTAGATGTGTTCTTGTGTTCTGTTCCCAGGCTCTGTCTCTTAAGCAGAGGAAGCAGAATGAGGTTTATGCCTGTCTTCCCAGCATCCGGAGGGGGTTCCAGGAAGGTGGTGGCATCCAGGTAGCCCTTTTCACAAGATTCCCAGTCATGCTGACATGCGACGATGTCTGTGCAACACTGAGCCAGCTCTGTTCTCTCCACCTCAGGTACAACTAATCTTAGGGTTCTCATTATGGGTCCAAAGATAATCCTCTATATCTAGATTAAAGGCTGTGTTTTGACCATTACCGCACATTGAGCATTGAGCCGACAGTTTAATTGAACTGTTTATGCCGCTGCCTTGATCTCTTCCCAGAGAATTTACAACTAATTCCGAGTGTCTCTGTGAATTAAGTGGGCCTCTCCCAACATGCTTTGCTTGTAGTTTGTCTGTGCCAAATCCCACTTGTCCTTGCATTTCCCAATTATGGGCTTTCGCTCACAGCTGTCTCTGACCAGTACCACTTCCAGTCCACTTCCTCCCTGAGGTGGCCATTAAGATATGGCTCTGAGAATGGCCATATCCTAGGATAGCCTCTGTGATACCTGCAATGGGGCGGGCTGGGGGGGTCGGAGGTGAGGATTAGCACAGGAACAGAGAGGATGTGAATCATATGACTCCTTTGATGTCACCTTCAGGCACCTGACAATAGCCCCCTAACAAGAAAAGGGTACAAATGTCTTTAGCACAGTTAAGTGTGATGGAAGGAAAAGAGCTCTGGACTGAGGTCAAGTCTCCTGAGTTCTTATCCTGGCTGTCTTCTGACTTCCTATGTGACTTGGTTTTACTATTTATAAAATAGGAGCTGGCAGATCTTTGTTTCCCATTCTGTGTTATAGAAATGTCCAAGGGTAGGGTTGCCATATCTAGAAAAAAACAAAACAACAATAGTGAAAAAGGACATCCATGCAATATATGGGACATACTTACAGTGAAATATTAGTCGTTGTTTATCTGAAATTCAAATTTAACTGGATGTCCTATATTTATCTGTCCGTGTGAGAGATAAAAAAGGCTCCCAACCCCTAGCCCAGCCTCTGCTAGTGAAATGGACAAGAGCAGATGTTCTTAACCCTGGCTGAACATTATAATCACCTATAGAACTCACATAGTACCCAGTGATCAGTCTTGTAGTCCAGACCACTTAAATCAGAATTTCAATAGATTCAATGGATTGTGTTGTTTTGTTTTTTAATTAAAAGACTCCCAGGGGTGCCTGGGTAGCTCAGTTGGTTGGGGTTCCCACTCAGGTCATGATTTCAAGGTTGTAACTTTGAGCCCCCACATAAGGCTCTATGTTCCCGGGCAGTCTACTTGAGAGTCTCTCCTTCTCCCTCTCCCTCCGCCCCTCCCCTGCTCATGCAAGCACACTCTCTAAATAAATTTTAAAAATCTTTTTTTAATAGATTTTTTAAAAATTTATTTGAGAGAGAGAGCACAAGTAGGTGGGAGCAGCAGAGGAAGTGGGGAAGCAAACTCCCTACTGTGCAGGAAGCTGGACACAAGGCTCGATCCCAGGGCTCTAGGATCACTACCAGAGCGGAAGGCAGATGCCTAACTGACTGAGCCACCTAGGCACCCCAAATCAATCTTTAAAGCAAAACAAACTCCTTAGGTAAGTCCAGTGTGCAGCCTCGTTTGAAAACCACTGGACTAGAGCAGGGTTCTCAGAGTGAGGTCCTTGGGCCAGTGTATCAGCCTCACCTGAGAACCTGTTAGAAATAAAAATTGTTGGGGTGCCTGGGTGGCTCAGTGGGTTAAAGTCTGTGCCTTCAGCTCAGGTCATGATCCCAGGGTCCTGGGATTGAGCCCCGCATCAGGCTCTCTGCTCAGCAGGGAGCCTGCTTCCTCCCTTCTCTCTCTCTGCCTGCCTCTCTGCCTACTTATGATCTGTCTGTCAAATAAATAAATAAATTCTTTAAAAAAAAAAAAAGAAATAAAAATTGTCATTCTGACTTCCTGACCTTCAGAATTAGATACTGGGGGTTGTGGCCCAACAAGCCTGTGTCCAAGTAATTCTGCTATAGCTAAAGTTTGAGAGCCAGTTTAAAACTTCCTTAGAAGAATTTGCTAGGGAAGCAAATTAGTTGAATTGCTTTGCGTGATGCATCCTAATGGTCAAACCACCTGTCCTGGGTGATTGCAGCATAAATTACGGAGGTGGCAAATCCATTGTGTAGAGTAGCTTCTTCAGTCCCAACCATCAGTCTGACAGCAGTCTTGAAGGCTACCATTGGCACCTGGAGCTTATTGCCAATAGGACAAGTTAGCCCAGGAAGATCCAGAAGTGGGCCAGCAGTGTCTGAGGGCATAAAGTTCTGGGTCAGGCAACCTAAAGACCCAGGAGAAGAGTCTGTGGAGCCCTTAGGCAAGGGGGAAGCAGAAGGTGTGGCAGAAGGAAACCACAGGTGGTGGGTACATTAGGTCAGCCCATGTCCCAATGAGTCTGGGGGCAGTGAGAATCAGGGATACCCCCAGGGTTGGTTAGACCAAGTCACACTGCTTCTGTGAAGAACCAGGACTAGGGCAGGCCAGAACTGATGTAGACTAGAGGAGGCAGGTGTCAGAGGTAGAGAAGGAAGACTATCCTTGCTTCGTTTTACTTTGTTTTGTGTTAAGAGGCAAATGGTGTTCAAGAACAGAGCAGCATTTTTCTGCAACAGAGGACTTAAATGCGAGCCTACTAGCACCACCAGGTTTTCTCGGGGGGAGGGGGGGTGTCTCACAGTGAGGTTTATTTGTTTCTGGGATACCAGGGGCCCAAGATATGTGACTGTCTTGTTCTTGAGAGACTTTGGGAGGGCAGGTCTCAGGGGCTATGCATTATTCGTTTCTGTCTACCCCCAGGCTTTGCTCAGTGCCTGCCAAATGCTAGGCCCTGAGTGACTGTGTGTGAAATCGAATCCAATAGAGATCCAGAAAATCACCATTCTTAAGTATGAGTTATCCCCTCAGACCCTGATAAAGCACACCACTGAGAAAGCCCAGACTTTCCACATGCAAAAGGGCACTTGTCACCCTTGGAGAATCATTGCATATTCTCCTTCTTGCTGTATCTTTTCTCCCTTCCTTCCACTGAGCCCCTCTCCTGTGCAAGGGTGGATATTAGACAGACCAGCTCTGCCATGAGGGCTTTGTGCTCTCTAGGGAATGACTGAAAAAGAAGGCATAGAGGCAGCGAACATTGAAACCTCCAAGATCTCACTTACCTGGGTTCTAATGTGAATGACTTTGTGCTAGTGTGTAAAACTGTAAATCTGAAGAGTTTAATCGGATTCTTCTCATCTCCAAAATAAACTTCGGAGTCCCTGAAAAGGTAAAATATTACTTTAAGCCCGATGGTTGGGAAAGTGATTTATAACCTGCGCAAAAAAATGTTCTGCAGTTTCTCTCACTTTGGCTGTAACATTTAAAGACAATTTTTAAAAGTCACTTTCTATGCATAATTTTCTCTCACTACAATTTTTTTCTTGAATTAAAATCTTCACCATGCTGCCATCTGAGGCTTTCCTGTGTGGGATGCAATGGTTTTAGCCAAAGCCAGGAAAGAGTTAAAGTTGCAATGGCTATTGGTCTCAGTTTGGGGTTAGGGTGGGGGGTGGAGACTGGGCAATTGTCTGTCCCTCTCTTCTCCTCCCTAGGGCTGAGTGCAGGATGTTGAGTCTCCCAAAATAACTCAGACCCGGAGGGTAAATGCTTGCTGGGAGCTGGTTTGGAATAGAGGATTCTCTACATCAGAGGGGAACTTTTGAGGCCAAAAGATCTGATCTTCTGGGCTGAAAAGAGAGAGGAGCCCAACCACCTTCTAAACTGAACATCCACTAACAAGTCCTCACCAGGTCACAGGGAAAGCAGGTGCCAGCTTTTTTCGCCCATGTAGCATCCAACAGAATGATCATACCCAGAGGGAGTCCCATAAGGCCTATGGGCACAGCTTGGAGATGCACCGGCAGATGGCAGAATCTAAATGAGCCTGAGGTCACTAGAATTTCTGGAGCTCTTTGAGTTTACAAGATGCTGTAGAAATCTCTGCCTATTGAGCTTGTACAGAGGAGGGAACTGTTGGTTTTTCAGGTTCTTTGAGTCATGGAGTCATGCTGAATGAAAGGGATCCTTCTGTCCAGTCCTCAGAGCCCACCTTGGTCCTAAAGTTCAGACAGTGATGAATTTGGAGGCTCTGGGCTGTGGGTTTACTTCACTCCTAAGGCTGGAGCAGCATTTCATTCATATACTTGGGGTCTGGACCTAGCAAAACCCAGAAAGAATCGTTGCCTTCTTCAAGAGTTTCCTGCTTTTATCTCTCTAAGTCTATTTGTATTTCTATTTGCTCGCATTTGTGGATTTAGGCTCTAAACGCAAGAATTTACTTCTCCAATGGACTACTTTTGCTATAAAGTAGCACATCCACCAAGGCCACTGTGTGGGTCATGGTGCTCAAACTTGAGAATCACCTAGAAAACAGTGTTTAGAATGTACACTGCCAACACCACTTCAGAGAAGCTGACTCAGATCCTAGTGGGTGGGGCCCAGGAATTTGCATTTTTACATCAACCACAGCTGATTCTGCTCAGATGGGCCAGGGACCCCACTTTGAGAAGCTCTGGCTCATCTCTGAGCTCCAGTCTGTGACATGAGTCAACAAGTTGTGGTGGAGGCATTTCTGACTTTTGTTGCTGTGGTCTGATATTCAGAGGGTCAGCCAGCCTGTGTCTCAGGCAGGTGGGCAGCTCGGGTGTGGTAAGTGTCCCTGCAGGGCGTCCTGTAGCCTCAGTTGTGCACTCAACAGCTCACGTGGTTGTTCTTATTTATTCTGAGCAAATCTCCCTCGGTGGCCAGTTTATGGGGTTCTGAGAAATGGAGATTAGGCAGGAGTAAGGGGGGAGGAAGAACAAATGTGAACGCTAACAGTGCACTGGCCACTATGCTCTGGGCATCACACCAGTGGTATCTGCCAGTGTCCTGCAGAAAGGCTCCCGATAGGCGGTAACTGCCATATTCCAGCTGAGATGAGGACTCAGAGGTCACACAGCTAGTTGTGGTAGATTCAGGTCTGTTTGACTTAAAGGCCTTCCTCTTTAGTTGTCTTCTTGAGGGCTGGGAGGAGTGGATGCATTTACAATTTTTCCCTTTTTGTTTTGAAAAATTTCAAACAACAGAAAAATTGCAAGAATAATACAATTAACCCCATAGACTCTTTGTTAGCATTTTGCCACATCTGCACTCTTACCTAATTTTGCTAATCCATTTGAGAATTTTGAAGCATTGTGTTGAATTACTCCTAAATATTTCAGCCCATCTCCAAAGAAAAAGGACATTCTTCTTAAAACCACAGTAAAATTATCATACTTAGGAAGTTTAACGTTAATACACCGTAGAGGCTGCTTTTAGACAACAAGATTGAACAATGGAAACTCCATCAAGGCAAAGGGCCCACAGCAACCAGGTGACTGAAGACAGGCCCATCAGGTGACCCACCTCAAAATATCAATAGGCCCTAACTAACCAATGGGGTACTTACAGCCAGGTACAGTCACCAAAAAAGGGAGAATTCCATCTGTCCCCATACTTTCTCATCTTCCCCCTTTATTTATTGATTTTATTTTAAATTTTTGAAGATTTTCTTTCTTTGAGAGAGAGAGAGATTGAGAGAGAAAGAGAGTATCAGCAGGGGGAAGGGCAGAAGGAGAGAGAGAGAAGCAGACACCCTGTTGAGCAGGGAGCCCAAAGAGGGTCTGGATCCCAGGACCCCAAGATCCCAGCCTGAGCCCAAGGCAGATGCTCAACAGACTGAGCCACCCAGGTGCCCCACTCACCTTCCCTCTTTAAATCCAGTCCCCCACCCCACACTCCCTCATTGCAGACAGTCTCTCCTTCGCTGTCCTGCCCACTGATCCCTTACAGTATATTCAATACCTACCGCCTCCTGGCAGTCTCTCTTCTGCTGTCCCTCCTCTGCTGTCCTGCCCCCACTCCCTTACAGTGGATTCAGTAAACTTCTATCTCCTTTGTTCTGCCTTGGGTAAATCATTTTACCACCCTCACCATTGGCTTCCACCTGATCATCACCCCACGTCTTAACACATACATTATTATTCAATATCTGGTTTACTGTACCAATTTTTAAAAAAAATTTTTAAAGATTTTATTTATTTATTTGGCAGAGAGCGATCACAAGTAGGCAGAGAGGCAGGAAGAGAGAGAGGGAGAAGCAGGCTTCCCGCTGAGCAGAGAGCCCAACATGGGGCTCGATCCCAGGACCCTGAGACCATGGCCTGAACTGAAAGCAGAGACTTTAACCCACTGAGCCACCGAGGCACCCCTTGTTTTTTTAAATAAAGATTTTATTCATTTATTTGTGACCGAGAGAAAGAGCCTGAGCACAAGCAGGGGGAGGGGCAGAGGGAGAGGGAGAAGCAGGCTCCCTGCTCAGCAGGGAGCCCAAAGCAGGGCTGGATCCCGGGACATTGACACTGGGATCATGACCCAAACCAAAGGCAGACGCTTAATTGGCTGAGCCCCCCGGGCACCCTGTACCAATTGTTTATACAATGTCTGTTACAACTTTTTTTTTTTTAAATTTTAATTCAACATGCAGTCAGATCACTCACTGCATTTACTTGTCACGTCTTTTTAGTATCTTTTCATCTAGAATGTTATTACAGTTTTGGGGGTTTTTTTGGTCTTTCTTTCTTTCTTTCTTTCTTTCTTTCTTTCTTTCTCTTTCTCTTTATTTCTTTCTTGCTTTCTTTCTTCCATCACTTTTCCAATGAGTAGTATTATGTCAGATGGTTTCCTCAGGACTGTATTCTTCTCAGGACTTCATGTCAGAGGGACAAAAGATATGCCGTTTTGATTGTCCTCCACTGTCTCTTGCCAGTGAAAGGATACAGTTTGACTCTTTGAATTGTTACAAGGACCATGGTAGGAAGAAAAGCAGCATAACTTTGAGGAATGAATGCAGGTTTTGAAGAGCAACAGAAGCAAGTTCAAGTCCTGGCTTTAATCTCCAGCTAATTGAGCTTAAATACAATCTACCAAAATACCTTAAATATAACTCAAAATATCCCGTTCCTTTTTCCAACACATCTCTCAGATGTACCTTTTTCCGTGCTTCCCCATTTCTTCCATTCTAGAGCACTTTTATGGTTACTGCTTCCTTCTGTTGCCCACACCCTAATCTGTCCCATACATATTACCACTGGTTGGCCTAAAATGTGTTCCTTGCTACTGTATTCACCTGGCCTCCTTCCTCAGTACATCAAGTCTGAATGCCTAATATTCATATTCCATATTTTGATCTCATCCCACCTACCTGAACTTAACGTCCCACTATTTCCCATGAGGTAGTGTCATCGCTTTTGATTTGGATGCTAGCACATCTTTTTTCTTCCCTCATTAGAGTGATGACCCTTCCCTCTCCTCCAATGCTGGGTATATATGCATGTATCGGTTAGGGTAGGGTCACAAACAGGAATCACTGGAATTTAAAGTAGGGAGGTATTTAATAAAGGGTTAAGGGGCACCTGGCTGGCTCAGAAGAGCAAGCAACTCCTGATCTCAGGATTGTAAGTTGGAGCCCCATGCTGTATGTAGAGATTACTGAAAAACAAAATCTTACCCAAAGAAGTAAAGGAAATTAAATACTTACAAAATCATTGGAAAGTCTGGACAAAGATCAAGGAAGATCACCAGTTTGTCACTAACTTTCATAGATAAGAATTTGAAGAAACTTGGGAAACCAGTAGAGATGATCACAGCTATGTTCAATCCTAAGGCCTAGGATTTTCAGGAAAATACTTAAAGACCACTGCAAAATGTCATATCTGCCTAAGCCTAAAGTTTGACACTGCCAGAGGGGCAAGAATGTGTCTTCTGCCTTATTCTGCCTTCTACACTTTGGCAAGTGTTTTTATTTAAAATGTTCTACTCCAGGGGTGCCTGGGTGGCTCAGTCCTTAAGCATCTGCCTTTGGCTCAGGTCATGGTCCGGGGTCCTGGGATAGAGCCCCGCATCAGGCTCCCTGCTCCAAGGGAAGCCCGCTTCTTCCTCTCCCACTTCCCCTGCTTGTGTTCCCTCTCTCACTGTGTCTCTCTCTGCCAAATAAATAAATAAAATCTTTAAAAAAATAAAGTGTTCTACTCCAGGATCTGTAGATAGGGATTCTGGGACATGTACTTCTCAGACTCCTAGACCCTGTGATATAGGAAAGAGTGCAGAAGGAATGCTGGATCAGTGAAAGTCTTTCCTTGGGTCTCTTCTGATTAAGCTAGTGAGGAAGACTCTCTGGTTTCTTCGGCCACAGCTGGAAGTATGTGAAACTGCTTACTGTAGAGACCATCTTTCCTGACTTGGAGGAAACTCAGATGTGGAGGGAGAGAATGAGGCCCTCAAAAGATGAGAACAGAGTGAAAAACAAGGCTGGAGATGGAGAATGAGATAGAGAGATAGCAAGCTGATGATAAGATTGTGTCAGCCCTGGATTTGGTCCTATGACCTTTTGCCAGTACTATCCGTGTCTTTCTCAGCTATTTCAATCCATGAATTTCTTTTTCTGCCTAAGCTAATTTAAGTTGGATATTTGTGTTACAACCAAAAGGGTCCCAATGAATAGGAGGGAGACGTGAACATTACACACTCAGAGTGCGGTATGTGCTGTACAAAGAGGGCTAACAAAGTGGTATGCCCATCCAGAGATGATGTAAGAAGGGAGTGCATCTCCATTTGGTCTTGGAAATGTTATTTTAGCCATAACTTTTATCTTAGTTTGTTATTTCTCATGTCCTTTGCTTCCTTCCAGAATATCCTCTTCCTTCTCTTCTTGTGGTATTGTGATTTATAATAAGAAATATATACTTGGTCTTCATCCTGTTCCTAGCACAAAGCTCCCAAGACTCTTGGAATTTCTTAAGTGTTCAAAGCATAAAAGTGCAGTGTTGTCTTTTGTTATTCATAGCGAGCTCTTTTCAACCACACCTGTTTATGTTAATGAGGCGCTTTTGGAAAGCCCCTAAAAAATGGGGGCTGGTTGCCAGGGGAACCAACCTAGTGATTAGAGCCTTGAAACTGTCAGGATCCACCCTCCCGCCTGGAAGGGGAGAGGGGCTATAGTTGAATTAATCACCAATGGCCAGGGATTGAATCAATCATGCCTAAGTAATGAAGCTTCCATAAAAGCCCCAAAAGATGGAATTCAGAGAACTTCCAGGTTGGTGAACATGGAAATGTGGGGAGAGTGGCCTGAAAGCCCCTCAACCCCTTCTCACTTCCTTTACCTTAAGCATGTCTTCTATCTGGCTGTTCCTGAATTATATCCTTTTGTAATAAACCTCAATCTAATAAATTACCTTTTCCTGAGTTCTGTGCACTGCTCGAGTAAATTAATCAAACCCGAGGAGGGGGTTGTGGGAATCTCCAAGTTATAACTGGGGAGCACAGGTAACTTGGACTTGAAATTGGCATCTGAAGTGAGGCAGGGGAGGCAGTCTTGTGGGATTGAACACGTAACCTGTGATATCTGATGCTATCTCCAGGTAGTGTCAGAAGTGAGTTTCCAGCTGGAGTTAGAGAATTGCTTGATGTGTGGAAAACCCACACATCTCGTGTCAGAAGTCATATGGTAGATGAGAGTAAAAGAGACACATAGAAATTTTTTTTCCTATAGTTTTCTGTTTTCAAGATACTTCCGGTCTTCCAAATATCAGTTCAAATCTGCCCTTTCCAAGGGCCTCTATAATTACTTCACCCATTTCTGAATTCTTCAAGTTCTTGGCACAGAACAGTTGAACATAAAATTATTTTTAATTTTGTGTGTGTGTGTGTCTGTGTATGTGTGTGTGTGTTTTAAGATTTTATTTATTTATCAGAGAGAGAGAGAGCACAAGCAGGCAAAGGCAAAGAGAGAAGCAGGCTCCCCCCTGAGCAAGAAGCCCGATGCGGGACTCGATCCCAGGACCCTGGGATCATGACCTGAGCCGAAGGCAGCGGCTTAACTGACTGAGCCACTCAGGCATCCCTGTGTGTGTGTTTTGACTCTGTATATTAACCTTAAACTAATTCCTCAAGGCTATGGATTACATTTTACATGAACTCTCTGGATTCCCCTTCCCCAGATTTATCACCCCATGGTGCTCAGTTGATACTTGGGAGCTGATGGATTGATTTGCTCAGTGGAAAGGCTGCAGTTGCCATGGGCAGTTAACTGGAGAAGTAGGAGGGGAGGAAAGGAATGCTGTCCAGGTACTAGACATCCAGGAAAAGGAAGCCTTTCCAGAAAGAGTAATCAAACTGGCTGGAGTTGCTTGGCACAAAGGGGTGGACTTGAAGTCCCACGTAGTGCACCTTTGCTAGTGGCCACAGGAGGGCGGCAGAGGGAACGGCCCAGGTGTCACGCTGTAGATATGGTGGCCAGGTTAGCCAACCAATCAGCTACCTGAGCCCCCCTGGAAAGGAGCTTTTGGTCTAAATACCTTGCACAGGATGAGGTGGGCCTCCCAGCAGAGATCCTGGAAAGGAGGTTACCTGGACCAGAGATGGGAAAGCCAAGAGATGAACAGGTGGATGGTGGACATCAACAGGCATCTAAGAATGCTCAGAATCTCCAAAATCAAAGCAGTGAGTGAACTTTTAAGAGATCTAGATATTCTCTTAATGACAAGGGGATGCTTCAGTACCTTGGCAAAGGAAGCAGGAAATCCAAACATGGTATAGTGCTAAGCGCAAAGTCTGGAAAGCAGGAGTCTTGGCGTCCCATCTCTAAGCTTGTAGCTCCTCAGTCCTGATAAATGCTTTTGCTGTATGACTAGGGGATGATTTTCTCCTCTCTGAGCCTCAGGTATCTCATCTTGTACAAAGAGAATTGGTAGATATCTGGAGACTCAGAGACCAGCCCTGTCTTTGCACTGGGCTCCATGGTGGCCAAGTACCCTTCCAGCTTGGACGGTCTCTTGGGTTATGTGAACAAAGCAGCTCAGTTGCCCATAAACACATTTCTTCATTACTCATCTTTGTGTACACCTGCTCTCTTTAAAACTTTCAATGGGCCTTGACCCGTGGAACCAGGGCTGTTCAAAGACTTTTATAAGAGCTAAACAGGCTAACCCTGGGATGTACCACCCCATGTCATAGCACACATTCCACTGTAAATGCATTTTTTTTTACTTTAAAATAATCTTAAGGGTGTTTTTTAAATTTTGCTTTCAAAATTACTTTGCTAATTTAATTTTCAGTGGCTATAATTTCTCAGAAATCATAGTATATACTTAGGAATTCCTTGAAGTGAAAGGACCCACTAATTGTTTGTAAATATAATAAACTTTTGATGGCTACCTAATTGGACAATTCAGGGAGTTGACATAATACTGCATTTTGTGGGCATTTAGTTAAATTTTGATTTTGGAATTTTCCTTTTGTATCCTGGAGCAACAAGAATGTATGCGGGTGCAAGAATTTTTCTGGGCTCTTGAAAGGCTTGTATATCCTCAGTCCTGTGTGTGTATGGTACCTGATGAATTAAAACCCTCCTGCCTGCGGCAGCTGACACAAAGTTGGGGAGTAGTGTTTCTTTCAGTTATTATATTTTGTTTCACGGCTCCTGGTCTGGGAGCCTGAGCAAGCTTTGAGTGCATCAGTAAGAAAAAGACGCCCCCTCCTACTTCCCTTTAATCTCCGGAACTTCATTATAGCCATATCTGGGAGCCAAGTCATACAGGCAGGCACCGAGGTAGCTGAATCCTCCTGCTCTGGACATTTTGTAAGGACAGGCTCCTCCCAGCCCTCTCAGGGATACACATTCAAGCCAGACACCATCCCCATTGTCAGTGTTCTACAGAACTAGGTATCTCACAAAGGGCAGTATCTCACCAGAGACTTTGTTTTCTCTTCTGATAATTTCTCTCCATAAACATTTTTGAGAGAGATGAATAGGTGTACCTTTCTGGAACAGCAGGCAGATGCTGGGGCGTGAAATGACTTTGTGCAGCATGTTTTATGGATGAGGGGAGGGTACCGAGGGCCGCCTTTTATTTCCCCAGCCTCTGACCTGGGTGCAGATCGCCAGGTTCCCCTTCTGCAGGGGACCTTCCGCTTCACCCACTGCTGCTCACCTGAAGCTTTAAAGTCCCCATTTGGGCAGAAGCTACAGAGAGAGATTCCCAAAGAGTTGGTGCAAATTGCCACCAGCCTATAGCACTCTGGGCCCACCACAAAGACCTAGGTTCCCCAGGTGCATTTCACAGCCAGTGCCACAGTCTTCAGATACTTCATTATGCTGGCATTTTTTATTTCTTCTCTATCTTTATAGTAACTATGAAGGGAATGAATTCCTTTCCATCATGGTGTTAATGAATCTCAAAAGAAAAAAAAAAGATGTGATCTGAGAAAAATAAAGAAGAGAACATAAAAACGGCAGACACAGTGACCTTCAACAAAATGAGCAAATGTGGGATTTTTCCATTCATCTCTGCCTGGGGGATGGGAAGGTTGATTGTTAATAACAGAATGGTACCGAATGACTTGCTGACAGTTCATCAGGGTCCCTCTAAAGCCTGGAGTCAACAATACCAAATGAGTCATGAAGGTGGCAGACCATACATGAGTGACAGGAGGGGGTGGGAGGTGACAAAGAGCTCAGGATCAGGGCGTAGGCTTCAGAAGAGGTTTATTCCCACCCCAGGGTAGGGAGCCAGATTCAGCAAATAAAACTATAGGACCCCTAGTTAATATTTGAATTTCAGATAGCAAATAAATTTTAGTATATTTAGGACATACTTGTACTAAAAATTTAGATATATTGTTTACTTGAAATTAAAATTTAACTTGGTGTCCTGTATTTTCTCTGGCAACCCTACGCCAGAGATACTAGCACTTCTCTTTATTTCCTAAGTCCTTACACATTTCTAGGTTCAAGCTCCACCAGAAAGAGACTCCCTCCAGTCTCACCTTTTGAATCCTATACTGTCTTACAGGTCCAGTTCAAATGTCACATTTTTGGAAGACTTTCCTCCTAAATCAGTTCCTCCTTCCTTTCTGTCCCCTTGCCCCATTGCATTTTATCTACCATTTTGGTTTATATTTAGTTGCTTATAAACCTGTTTCCCCCTGCAGACTGGGAGCAACTCAAAGAACTCTAGATCCTTTTTCCCATGGCCCATAGTACAGCTTCGCCTGCACTCCTGTATATTCTGAACTCTGAATATTTGCCAAATGAATGAGCAAATGAATGATCAGAGGTAACGCACTCTGAGTCCTGACTATGTGCCAAGCATGGTTCTCAGCACTTTTCATAGATTTAATCTTTGAATCTGAAGTAGGCACCATGTTTACTTCTATTCAGAGATGGAGAAATGGATGCACAGACCTTCTAAGTAAGTTGCCTATGATCACACAGTGAGTAAGGGGCAAAGCTGGGATTTGAACCCAGGCAGTATGGCACTTCACCTCTGTGGTACATTGAATGAATAGATAAACAGAAGAATGAATAGGAGAACAAATGGAGGGCTGCATGAGAAGAGGCAGCAAACAGGTATTATGATAGGAGGACATAAGAAGGGGAAGCCAAGGTAGACGTTAGGAGAGCAGAGACCAGAGGAGTCAGGGAGATATTAAGGAGTTATGCTGAGGGGTGCACGTGGGTACATCAGTGACTTAAAAGGCAGCTCAGCAGTGGAAGAGATTGCTCTCTCCTGGTTTCTGCTTTGGAAATCAATCCTTATGTTACAAAAACCCTCTACATCTCTGCAGGGGCTTCACTGTAACTCTCTTCCTAGCTTCCTGTCCCCACAGCCCTTCTCTTCCAGGGACAGAA
>PISX010021516.1:0-23512 GCA_004024625.1 Mellivora capensis
AACTAGAGGGTATCATGCTTAATGAAATAAGTCAATCGGAGAAAGACAACTATCATATGATCTCCCTGATATGAGGAAGTGGAGATTCAACATGGGAGGTTGGGGGGGTAGGAAAAGAAGTAAAGAAACAAGATGTGATCGGGAGGGAGACAAACCATAAGTGACTCTTAATCTCACAAAACAAACTGAGGGTTGCTGGGGGGATGGGGGTCGGGAGAGGGGGGTGGGGTATTGGACATTGGGGAGGGTATGTGCTATGGTGAGTGCTGTGAAGTGTGTAAACCTGGGGATTCACAAGCATGTACCCCTGGGGATAAAAATACATTATATGTTTATAAAAAATTTTAAAAAAATAATAAAAAAATAAATAAAATAAAATATCTTCATAAAATTTAGAAATCCTGTCCTATGGCTGATTGACTAGTACATATTTCCTCATAAATCTTCTATAATCTTGCCAAAGTTGTTGAGGGCAACAATGAAGAACACAGTAGTTAAGAAAGTAGATGAGAACTGCAATTTCGTTTTTAACCATTTCTAAACAAGGTTTAGAGAAGAGGCCAGTAATTTCTTACAGAGAAGTTAATAGAGACCCACCAAATGAGAAAATTGCTTCTCAACAATGTTAGCTAAGTTTTACAAGGTCGCACAGCCAAATGATAAAGATACTGTGTACTGTGGAAACCTAATACACCATCTGTAATGGCCAGCCTCCATGATGACTCCTAATGATCCTCACCTCCTGGTATTTACATCCTTATGTAGTCCCCTCTTCTCCCTCCCATCACTCATTCTGGGAGAAACTGGATGAATGTCATGATGACATTCAAGCAACCCATGGAGGAAGTCCATGTAAGAGGAACTAAGGTCTGCTAATAATCACATGTGTGAGCTTGGAGGCATAACCTCCCCTAGCTGAGCTTTCAGATGAGAGTGCAGCCCTGGTTGAGAGCTTGAGGCAATTTCATGAGAGACATGAGCCAGAATCATTCAGCTGAATTACTGCTCCATAGAAGTAATAAGATACTAAACTGTTTTAACCTACCAGGTTTGGGAGAAGTTTGTTATGCAGTTATAGTAACTCATATACCCTTTATGCTCTTTCCACTCCAAAACTATTTATCTGAGAACTGTTAATACTTAGAATGATTTTCCAGATTACATGGGTTAAAATTCAAACCTTAATCTTCTTGTTTGGGTAAGACTTTAATTTACATTTCGCCATTTAAGGAAAAGAAAATGAAATATCACAATATTTGTGTAATGTTTTCAGTCTGATTAAGAGGTCTTGCTAGTCAATGACAGCAAGGTAGGATAACTTCTTGCGTATCTTGTTCCTGCTTTTGCTACCAGGGTAATTAAATCCAATCACATCATGTTCCAAAGGTTCATTAAATCAGACTGGTACAATGGAAACTACCTCCTGCTCTCTGTGTTATCTGTACACAATATCACCCATGTTTCCAAATCAACTCTGATTAATTTCCCAAGACCCTCCCAATGTAATAAGGAGTCAAGTGGGAAAATATGGAGAAGAAAACAGCATTTTTTATCCTGTACATCATGGAAGCAAAATACACAAGAAGAAAAACCTATTCACAATAAAATTTTATTATGACTGACATCCACTGTTCCCCTGGCTGCTTTCCTTCATTTAATGAAGAAATCTAGCACCTGGCTCCCAGTCTCCTTCTCCTTCCTATTCACATCATCATTCTCAGTGACCTCACTAGAAAATAGAAGCAATCAGACAAGATTTAGTCACTCTTTTTTCACCAAAACTACCAACCAATTTGCATCTAAATCCACAATGGAAGTCTCACCCACTCTCCTATCTATAGTCAATATCTCCACCTGCGCTTTGCATTTTATCTCTTCTTAAATACTCAAGGATTTCACTTCCAGTATTTTCCAACCTCTTTCCTGGATTACCAATTTTTACCTCTCTTTGTATTAATCCCAGAAGTTTACCAATATGCCTTAATCCCACTTTTCTGAAAATATTCTCTCTTAATCCCATATCTCCCTTTGGTTGATATCTCATTTCTCTAATCTTCCTGGACAACATCTCTCAAAGCAGATTTGGTTCTTGATTTCTCTATTTTGTCATATTTCCTTTTTTACTTAATCCATTCTAGTTGGGTTTTGACACCATCATTCCACTGATATTTTCTTTTTTTTTTAAGATTTTATTTATTTATTTGACAGAGAGAGATCACAAGTAGGCAGAGAGGCAGGCAGAGAGAGAGGAGGAAGCAGGCTTCCTGCCGAGCAGAGAGTCCCATGTGGGACTCGATCCCAGGACTCTGAGATCATGACCTGAGCCGAAGGCAGAGGCTTAACCCACTGAGCCACCCAGGCATTTTCACTGATATTTTCAATTGGTACTAAATACCACGTATTTTGCACTTTCAGTGGATATTTTTGTATCCTCACTTTACTCAATCTTACGTTCAATCTGGTAATCACTCTCTCCTTATTGAAATATCTCCACCCTTGGGATTTCACAATATTATACTCTTCCTCCTACTTCCCTGGCTACCTCCACTCGGGTTCTTTCCAGACTCTTCCTCATCTGCCTGCCTCCCAAATGTTGCCATTTCTCAGGGCTCAGTCCAAGGACATCTCCTCTCTCTCCTGCAAGTTACTCATCTACTCCTGGCACATGAAAGTCCATATAAATGCCAAAGAATACCACATTTACATCCCCAGATTCATATATTCAGCTGTCAACTTGAGATCCTACTTGCCATTCATGCATATTAAACTTAACATATCTAAAGTAGAACTTTTCATTCTCAAAAGAATTATTCTCCCAAGCATCCCCATCTTCCTACCTACTCAAGCCTGAAACTAAGTAGAGTATTTATACAAAATTTTTCCTTCTCCTTTGACCTTCATCCATATTCAATCCAACAGAAAGTTTTCTAGAAACTACCTCCAAACTACCTGCCTTGAACCTATGCACTCTATGTTGCATACCACCAACACAGTACCAGCTGCCACTATCTTTCAACTGGAATACTGCAATAGCTTCCCTTTTCAGTCTTTTAAGAGGCAGCTTGTAGAATGGAAAGAGTACAACAGTATATTCGTTATCTATTGCTACATAACAAATTTCCCCCAATTGCATTCTGTCTAAAGTGAGCCTTCATCCCTGTCCCATCTACCAGGGTCTTTAACTGACTGGTTTCTTATTGTTTTATATCTTTTAGATTAAATATCATCTGGGACGCCTGGGTGGCTCAGTTGGTTAAGTGGCTGCCTTTAGCTCAGGTCATGATCCCGGCGTCCTGGGATCGAGTCCCACATCGGGCTCCTTGCTCGGCGGGGAGCCTGCTTCTCCCTCTGCCTCTGCCTACCACTCTGTCTGCCTGTGCTCGCTCTCTGGCTCTCTCTCTCTCTCTCTCTGACAAATAAATAAATAAAATCTTAAAAAAAGAGAAAAAATATCATCCAATTCCCTGACCAGATCCCCTCTTTTTCTCTTTTTATAAGTTCTTTACAAGTTATAATTTTAAAGATTTTATTTATTTATTTGAGAGAGAGACAGTGAGAGAGAGCATGAACGAGGAGAAGGTCAGAGGGAGAAGCAGACTCCCCGTGGAGCTGGGAGCCCGATGTGGGACTCGATCCCGGAACTCTGGGATCATGACCTGAGCCGAAGGCAGTCGTCCAACCAACTGAGCCACCCAGGCGTCCCTACAAGTTATAATTTTAAATGTATTTACTTCTCAATTGCATCTCTACTCCTACTAGACTGTAAGTGCCATAAGCAAACCATGTCTTTTTATTCTTTATCCTAAACCCAGTGTCTAGCATAGTACTCTGAATGTATCAAGCTCTCACTAATATTTGCTGAATAATAATGACAGTGTTATAGGAGATTTACAAAATCAATGAATAGGGGCGCCTGGGTGGCTCAGGCATTTAAGCGTCTGCCTTCAGCTCAGGTCATGATCCCAGGATTCTGGGATCAAACCCCACATCAGGCTCCCTGCTTGGTGGAGAGCCTGATTCTTCCTCTCTCTCTGTGCTCCCCCTGCTTGTTCTCTCACACACACACGCTCTCTCAAATAAAGAAATAAATAAAATCTTTAATAAGTGAGTAAATAAAATAATAATCAGTTTAAGAACCACAAAATCAAAAGACTTATTTCAATAAACTGGCCATTTTTTTGCCAAAGGTACATATGTTATCAGTATGCCTTACATTTAAGAAGTTTGTTAAACACAATAATGCGAAATTACTACATTCCTGTCTCTACCAGCTACATATTTGTGTATGTTTCTATGAGGTTGTATTTCTTTTTTAAAAGTAATTCTCTTCTAATTCAGATTGAACAGGATCTGTCCCCAAAAATGCTCTTGATTCCTGTTACAGTATTTGACCTTAAAAGGCCACCTAGCAGAAGCCTAAAAATGTCAGCCTTTCCCCAGATGCAGAGGCTTGTCTCATTTCTTTAACCACTAAACTAAATGATAAATCAAAGATATTCTAAGGGGGGAAAAACTATCAGAAGTCTTACTTGTAAAGCAGAATTGAAGTTGAAAAGAAAGTAAGAATGAGACACACTATACGGGCATCAGCAGCCACAAGGGAACCCTGTAAAAAAGTCAGAAATAGCTTCTCAAGGGTAACCATTTTCAATCTATTTTATTTCTTTTTATTACTCTTCACAGGTAACAGAAAACTTCAACTGATACAAAACCTTTTAACAAATATGCCTTGTAATATGGTCTATTTATATTCTTATTTTATTTGATTCAATTATTCTCCAATAATCCCCCTGGTATTAAAAGTCCTTTTGATGCTCATTCTGTTTTCCATTTCCAAAGTCATTAACCTCCATTCCCCACCTGAAGTAAGGGGAATGCTCTGTGAGTGACAACCTTGTTTACAGAGAGCAGGAAAAGACTTGGCAGCTGTTCCAAAGTGTCAAATGAGTAGCCTGAAGAATGCTATAGAAAAATGTCACCAAATTGGGTAGCAACATCACACTAACTTGACTGCCTCCTTGTTGTCCACTAATAGAATTCTCTGACGTGTACCTCTTGAGAGAGAAAGATTTGCTAGGAAGGAGGACTGCTGTGTAATTTTTTTGTAGTTTTCATATGACTTTCACAATCTTCAAACTCTAAAAAAATAATCAGTTTTAACATCTCAGAATGCCTCTAATATGTCAGACTTTTACAGAATTGATGCTTTTTAAAAGCTATATCTGAAAGCATGCCAAAGTTTTAATTTGAACTATGCCATTACTTATAATCTGATAGTAATTGGCCAAAGTCTTCTAAAATATTAAGTTTTCAGTTCTCTATTCTCTTGTGAGTTAGTCTCCTGGTACATTCAATTTGTTTATTCAACAGACATTTCTTAAACCACTACTGTGTGCAGACATAATTCCAAGCACTTAAATCAAATGAAATTAAAAATCTAGTTTCTAAACTGCACAAGCAATATCTAAGAGACATCAAATAGTTCACAGTCTGGTAGAAAACAGAGAAAAGAGGATGATTCCTGCAACAGTAGTCATCAGAAAATCCACAAGACTTTATTCTTTTATTCCCTGTGCTTTCTCTGGGCCAGTCTCTCTCCTGAGTTCTAATCTATTTCTTCTAATCCGTACGATCTCCCATCTTCACCTCAAAATCAGGACATTCAAGACAGGTTTTGCCATTCTTTCCAACCCCAGCCTGGTTCTACTCCCCAAATCCCTAATTGTCAAAAAAAAAAAAAAAAAACCAACACTGAGCATATACTATTTATAAAGCACCACATTGTGTTACACTGATTATCTGACTTAACCTTCAAAACATCCCTATGAAATAAGTCATACTATTAGTCTGAAGGAAGTCTGAAGGAAGCTAAGAATAGGAATGCTAAGTAACATGCCCAAATAACTAGAAAGTAGTAGGTGCAAGATAGTTTTGAAAATCAGTGCTACACTGTCCAAAACTCACATGTGGCCACTGACCATTTGAAATTTGGCTAATGCAATGAAGAAACTAAAGATTTCGTTTTATTTTATTTTATTTTATGAAGTTAATTAAATTTTAAAGACCAATACTTAACCCAGTTATTGGATATGTGAATATAAGTTTTCAAATGTAAATTTCATAAAATTTAAATATAGACCAAATATTCCTTTTTTTTAAAGTTTTTATTTTTAAGTTATGTCTACACCCAACATGGGGCTCAAACTTACAACCCTGAGACCGAGAGTTGCATGCTTCACAAAATGAGCCAGCCAGGCACCCCTATAGGTCAAATATTTCTAATTAAAATTTAGCTTCCAAGTTGATCTGTGCTCTAAGTATAAAAATAGACATTAAATTCTAAAGACCTACTATGAAAAAAATGTAAAATATCTCCCTGGTGCTTTTTTATGTGGATTACATGTTGAAATGATATTTCAGATACATAGCAGTCCCCCCTTGTCCATGGGGAATATGTTCCAAGACCCCTAATAGATCCCTGACACCACAGAGAGACTCTGAGACCAAGTCCTGTA
This sequence comes from Mellivora capensis, assembly GCA_004024625.1. NCBI lineage: Eukaryota > Metazoa > Chordata > Mammalia > Carnivora > Mustelidae > Mellivora > Mellivora capensis. The sequence goes on from PISX010021516.1 coordinate 6,516, forward strand.
TGTACAATTTTTTTCTATATGTACATAATTATGATAAAACTTAATTTACAAATTAGGCACAGTAATATATTAACAACAGTAACTAATAATAGAACAATTTTAACAATATACTATAATAAAAGTTATGTGAATGTGGTCTTTCTTTCTCTCTCAAAATATTGTACTGTACTCACCCTTCTTCCTTGATGATGTGAAATGATAAAATTCCTATGTGATGACATTAAGTGAGGTGAATAATACGGGCATTGTGACAGCATTAGGCTGCTACTAACTTTTGAGGATACATCAAAAGGAATATCATGTGCTTCCAAAATATGGTTCACTGCAGGTAACTGAAACCACAGAAAGTGAAACCATGGATAAATGAAAATATGTTATTATGATTAATTTTACCTATTTCTTTTTATTTATCAATGTGACTACTGTACATTTTTAACTGGCTCACATTATATTTCTATTGCACAGCACTGGTCTACAGCCTATCCTCTTAACCACTACACTATCTCAGCTCTCTGGAAGGTTTTAATTCCTTGAGTATGTGGTAACAAAGACCCATTATTCAAATTGGCTGTTCTCCCTGTCTTTCCCCCACTATCTGCCATTTGTCTTGAAATATCTTGTCCCCTTCACTCTCTAGCCTCCTCTCAGTTATTCTTTAAGAATTAACTCAAGTCCCACCATTACAGAGTGGCTCTTTTTGATATCTATTCCAAAATATTTTTTTGCATTCTCTCACTTCAATATTAAAAAATGGAAGTTAACAAACTAGGCAATCCAATCTTGTATTCTTTTACAAAGCATGGCTCTGGGGAAGAAGCAAGATGGTGGAGGAGTAGAGGCCTAAATACTGTTGGGTCCCAGGAGTTCAGTTAGATAGTTATCAAACCATTCTGACCACCTACAAACTGAACAGGAGATTGAAGAGAAGAAGAACAGTAATTCTAGGAACAGAAAAGTGACCACTTTCTGGAAGGTAGGATGTGTGGAGTGAATCCAAGGCAAAAAGTGGGAAGATAGATTGTGGGGGTTGGAGCTGGCTCCCAGCAAGCAGTAGAGCAGCAGAGCACAAAATCAGAACTTTTAGAAATCTGCTCCACTGAGGGATGTTGCTCCAGAGTCTAAGCAGGGAGTGTAGCCCTCATGGGGATAGTGTGGTCTCAGGACTTATGGGGTGACAAAAAGACCAGGTATGTCTGAGTTTGGCAGAGCTCCCAGGTATTTGAGCAGGGAAGATGGCTGCAGAGACAGAACCGAGCAGTGGGCTCTCAGCTCAGGGTTACCTGAAACCATGATCCAAGGTACAGTCTGGCCACTGCTCTTCGAGCAGGGACCCTCCAAGTAGCAGATCTGGGGAGACCCCCCCTCTCTCCTCCTCCGGGAGGAGTGGTGCAGGAGTGTGCTGAAGGAATCAGCTGGGTTTGGAGACTCCAAATGGGGCCATGCACCAGAGATAGAAACACTTGGTCACAAGCCAGGTGAGGATGGAATGTGGCCAGGGAGACAGGAGTGATTGACTGCTTTTCTATGAGGGTAAACTGAGGAGTGGAGCCCTGAGCTCTTGGCTCCTCTTGGGTGGAGACTGGGAGACTTCCATTTTCATTCTCTGCCTCCAAAGCTGTACAGAAAGCATTCAGGGAACAAAAGCTACAAGAACAAAATTGAGCAGATTACTTAGCCTGTCCCCAGCAAGGGCGATATAATTATACCTCAGGCAAATATTTGAGAATCACCTCAACAGGTCTCTCCCCAAGAAGATTAGCAAGAATATCCAGCCAAGACCAAGTTCACAGAACAATGAGAACTATGGAACTCCAGAGCTAGGGGAATGCAACACATGGAATTCATGGCTCTTTTCCCATGATTCTTTAGTGTTTCAAAGTTAAGGCTTTAATTTTTTTTTCTTATTCTATTTTTTTAATTTTTCCTCCTTCCTATGTTAACCTTTTTAACTATTTTATCTTATCAGTACCTTTTTTAAAAAGTTGTTTTTAATTTTTATTGTTATAGTCATATTCTATCCCTTCATTGTATTTAACTTTATTTTTTGTAGACACATAGGTTTTTCTTTCTTTAAAATTTGGTATACAGATTTTTCTAACAGATCAAAATATACCCTAAATCTAGTGCATGTACATGGCTTTGTTCTAGTCTCCAGCCTAATCACATTCTTTTCTCCTTTTTTTCTTCTTTTGACCAACTTCTTATCAATTCCTTTTTTAGAATTTTTTTTAATTTTCATCCTTACAGTCATATTCCATCCCTTCATCATGTTTACCCTTATTTTTGTACATATATAAGTTTTTCTTTCTTTAAAATTTTGGGAAGCAGTTTCTTCTAACAGACCAAAATACACCAAAAATCAAGTGTGTGGCTCTGTTCTATTCACCACTCTAATATATATTAGACTGGTGAATATATATATTCATACACACACACACACACACACACATACACACATATTTGGGTTTGGTTTTTTGTTTTTTTTTTTCTCCTTAATTCACCCTGGTGTTTTGGGTCTCTTCCGATTTGGTTAGTATATATTTTTCTGGGGTCATTGCTACACTTTTAGCATTTTGTTCTCTCATTCATCTATTCTTATCTGGATAAAATGACAAGGTGGAAAAACTCACCTCAAAAAAAAAAAAAAGGACAAGGGCAGTACTGATGGCTAGGGGCTTAATCAATAGAGACATTAGTAAGATGTCAAAACTAGATTTCAGAATGACAATTATCAAGGAACTAGCTAGGCTTGAAAAAAGCATGGGAGATACTAGACAGTACCTTTCTGGAGAAATAAAAGAACTAAAATCTAACCAAGTTGAAATTTTAAAAAGCTATTAATGAGTGCAATAAAAAAAATGGAAGCTCTTACTTCTCAGATAAATGAGGCAGAAGAGAGACTTAGTAATATAGAAGACCAAATGATGGGGAATAAAGAAACTGAGAAAAAGAGAGACAAACAACTACTGGGCTATGAGGGGAGAATTTGAGAGATAAGTGATACCAGAAGACAAAACAATATTAGAATAATTGAGATCCCAGAAGAAGAAAGAGAGAGAGAGGCAAAAGGTATATTGGAGCAAATTACAGTGAGAATTTCCCTAATTTGGTGAGGGGAACAAGCATCAAAATCCAGGAGGCAGAGAGAAGCCCCCTCAAAATCAATAAAAATAGGTCAACGCCCTGTCATCTGAGAGTAAAACTTACAAGTCTCAATGACAAAGAGGAAATCCTGAAAGCAGCTTGGGACAAGAGGTCTATTACATACAACAGTAGAAATATTTTATTGACTGCAGACTTACCCACAGAAATCTGGCAGGCCAGAAAGGACTGGCATGATATAGTCAGAGCACTAAATAAGAAAAATATGCAGCCAAGAATACTATATCTACCTAGCCTATCTTTGAATATACAATGAGACATAAAAAGCTCCCAGGACAAAAAAAAAAAAACTAAAAGAATTTGCAAACACCAAACCAGCCCTACAGGAAATATTGAAAGGGGTCCTCTAAGCAAAGAGAGAGCCTAAAAATAGCATACCAGAAAGGAACAGAGACAATATACTGTGACAGTCACCTTACAGATAATATAATGGCACTAAATTCATATCTTTCAATAGTTACACTGAATGTAAATGGGCTAAAGGCCCCAATCAAAACACACATGGTATCAGAATGCATAAAAAACAAGACCCATTGATATGTTGTCTACAAGAAACTCATTCTAGATGCAAAGACACCTCCATATTTAAAGTGAGGGAATGGAAAACAATTTACCATGCTAATGTACACCAAAAGAAAGCTGGGGTGGCAATCCTTGTATCAGATAAATTACATTTTAAGCCAAAGACTATTATAAGAGATAAGGAAGGACACTATATCATACTCAAAAGGTCTGTTCAACAAGAATATCTGACAATTGTAAATATCTAAGGCCCTAACATGGGAATAGTGAATCCCCCTAACATGGGAATATAGAATTGTATAAACCAATTAATAACAAAATCAGAGAAACACATTGACAATAATAAAATAATACTAGTGGACTCTAATACCCTCCTCACTGAAATGGACAGATCATCTAAGCAAAAGATCAACAAAGAAATAAAGTCTTTAAGTGACACACCAGACCAGATGGACATACAGATATATTCAGAACATTCATCCCAAAGCAACAGAATATACATTCCTCTCTAGTGTACATTTTTCTCTAGTGCCCATTCTTCTCTATTCTCCTGAATAGATTATATCCTGGATCACAAATAAGATCTCAAACAGTACCAAAAGATTGGGGTCATTCCCTGCATATTTTCAAACCACAATGGTTTGAAACTAGGACTCAACCACAAGAGGAAAGTTGGAAAGAACTCAAATACATGGAGGCTAAGGAGCATCCTACTAAAGAATGAATGGGTCAACCATGAAATTAAAGAAAAATTGAAAAAATTCATGGAAACCAATGACAATGAAAGCACAACTGTTCAAAATCTTTGCGACACAGCAAAGGCAGTCCCAAGAGGAAAGAATATAGTAATACAAGTCTTTCTCAAGAAATAAGAAAAGTCCAAGGTCTCAAGTACACAACCTAACCCTACACCTAAAGGAGCTGGAGAAAGAACAGCAAAGAAAGCCTAAACCCAGCAGGAGAAGAGAAATCGTAAAGATCACAGCAGAAATCAATGAAATAGAAACCAAAAGAACAGTAGAACACATCAATGAAACTAGGAGCTGGTTCTTTGAAAGAATTAATAAGATTCATAAACCCCTGCCCAGACTTACCAAAAAGAAAAGAGAAAGGACCCAAATTAATAAAATCATGAATGAAAGAGGAGAGATCACAACCAACACCAAAGAAATACAAACAATTATAAGGCCACGTTATGAGCAACTATACACCAGCAAATTTGACAATCTGGAAGAAATGGATGCATTCCTAGAGACATATAAACTATCAAAACTGAACCAGGGGGACGCCTGGGTGCCTCAGTTGGTTGAGCGGCTGCCTTCGGCTCGGGTCATGATCCCAGTGTCCTGGGATCGAGTCCCACATTGGGCTTCTTGCTCGGCGGGGAGTCTGCTTCTCCCTCTGCCTCTGCCTGCCACTCTGTCTGCCTGTGCTCACTCTCTCTGTAAATAAATAAATAAAATCTTAAAAAAAAAAAAACTGAACCAGGAAGAAATAGAAAACCTGAACAGACCCATAACCAGTAAGGAGATTGAAGCAGTCATCAAAACTCTCCAAAAAACAAGAGCCCAGGGCCACATGTCTTCCCAGGGGAATTCTACCAAACATTTAAAGAAGAATTAACACCTATTCTCCTGAAACTGTTCCAAAAAATAAAAATGGAAGGAAAAGTTCCAAACTCATTTTATGAGGCCAGCATTACATTGATCCCAAAAACCAGGCAAAGACCCCATCAAAAAGGAGAATTATAGACCAATATCCTTGATGAACATGGATGCAAAAATTCTCACCAAAATACTAGCCAGTAAGATCCAACAGTACAATAAAAGGATTATCCAACGGGACCAAGTAGGGTTTATTCCAGGGCTACAAGGTTGGTTCAACATCTGCAAATCAATCAATGTGATACAACACATTGTATCAAGATCAAGAACCATATGATGCTCTCAATAGATGCAGAGAAAGCATTTGAGAAAGTACAGCATCATTTATTGATCAAAACTCTTCATAGTGTAGGGATAAAGAGTACATACCTCAATATCATAAAAGCCATCTATGAAAAACTCACAGCGAATATCATTCTCAATGGAGAAAAACTGACATCTTTTCCCCTAAGGCCAGGAACATAGCAAGCCTGATCACCACTGCTATTCAACATAGTACTAGAAGTCCTAGCCTCAGCAATCAGACAACAAAAAGAAATAAAAGGCATCGAAATTGGCCAAGAAGAAGTCAAACTCTCACTCTTTGCAGATGATATGATACTTTATGTGGAAAACAAAAAAGACTCCACTCCAAAACTGCTAGAACTCCTACAGGAATTCCGTAGTGTCAGGATACAAAACCAATGCACAGAAATCAGCTGCATTTCTATACACCAACAGCAAGACAGAAGAAAGAGAAATTAAGGAGTCAGTCCCATTTACAATTGCACTCAAAACCATAATATACCTAGGAATAAACCTAACCAAAGAGGTAAAGAATCTGTACCCAGAAATCTATAAAGTACTCATGAAAGAAATTGAGGAAGACACAAAGAAATGGAAAAGCATTCCATGCTCACGGATTGGAAGAACAAATATTGTCAAAATGTCCATGCTATCTAAAGCAATCTATACATTTATACAACCCTTATCAAAATACCATCAATTTTTTTCAAAGAAATGGAAAAAATAATCCTAAAATTTATATAGAACCAGAAAAGACCTCAAATAGCCAGAGGAAGGTTGAAAAAGAAAACCAAAGTGGTGGCATCACAATTCCAGACTTCAAGTTCTATTACAAAGCTGTAATCATCAAGAAAGTATGGTATTGGCACAAAAACAGACACATAGATCAAGAGAACAGAATAGAGAGCCCAGAAATAGACCCTCAACTCTATGGTCAACTAATCTTCAACAAAGCAGGAAAGAATGTCCAATGGAAAAAAGACAGTCTCTTCACCAAATGATGTTGGGAAAATTGGACAGCCACATGCAGAACAATGAAACTGGACCATTTCCTTACACCACACATGAAAATAGACTCAAAATGCATGAAACACCTCAATGTGAGACAGGAATCCACACAAATCCTTGAGGAGAACACAGGCAGCAACCTCTTCAACCTCAACTGCAGCAACTTCTTCCTAGGAACATCACCAAAAGCAAGGGAAGCAAGGGCAAAAATAAACTATTGGGACTTCATCAAGATCACAGCAAAGGAAATAGTTAATAAAACCAAAAGACATCGGACAGAATGTGAGAAGATATTTGCAAATGATGTATCAGATAAAGGGCTAGTATCCAAAATCTATAAGGAACTTACCAAATTCAACACCCAAAGAACAAATAATCCAATGAAAAAATGGGCAGAGGACATGAACAGACATTTATGCAAAGAAGACATCCAAATGACCAACAGACACATGAAAAGTGCTCCACATCACTCAGCATCAGGGAAATACAAATCAAATCCACAGTGAGATACCACCTCACACGAGTCAGAATGGCTAAAATTTAACCAGTCAGGAAATGACAGCTGTTGGTAAAGATGTAGAGAAAGGGGAACCCTCCTACACTGTTGGTGGGAATGCAAGCTGGTGCAGCCACTCTGGAAAACAGTATGAAGGTTCCTCAGAAAGTTGAAAACAGAGCTACCCTATGACCCAGCAATTGCACTACTGTGTATTTACCTTAAAGATACAAATGTAGTGATCCAAGGGGCCACTTGCACCCAAATTTTTATAGCAGCAATGGCCACAATAGCTGAACTATGGAAAGAACCTAGATATCCATCAGCAGATGAGTGGATAAAGAAGATGTGGTATATATATACAATGGAATACTATGCAGCTATCAAAATGCAATCTTGCCATTTGCAACAATGTGTATGAAACTAGAATGTATTATGCTGAGCAAAATAAGTCAATCAGAGAAAGACAATGATCATATGATCTCTCTGGTATGAGAAATTTGAGAGACAGGGTGGGGGTGGTGGGGGAGGGAAGGAAAAAATGAAACAAGATGGAACTGTAGAGGGAGACAAAATCATAAGAGATTCTTAATCTCAGGAAACAAACTGAAGGTTGCTGGGTGGTGGGGAGTGGGGGAGGGATAGAGTGGCTGGTTATGGACATTGGGGAAGGTATGTGCTATGGTGAGTGCTGTAAATTGTGTAAGACTTCCCAGCAAATAATACATTATATGTTAATTTAAAAAACAAAACAAAAAAAACCACACAAAACATGGCTTGGCTCTCAGCTATGTTATGTGTGGAGGGGGAGATTTCATATATTTATATTCATCTTCCAGTTTCTTTTTCTAGTCTTTCATTTTGCCATTCATGGATTCATTCAAATAATCCTTGAATTCATTTACATTCCCAACTGCCACACATATTCCACAAATACTTTTTTCATTTGCCTAAATTTCCTCACTCAAGTTTTAAAGAATGCCATGGTGTTCCTTCACAGTTTATTATCTCCTATGTATTAGCTTATCCATTGTTTAATTTATAAATTTTAGTTATGCCCTATTTCAGCCCACCTACACGAATTAACTCAGAATTCCTAGAGGTTGGGCCTACACATGAATGTTTTAAATTTTTTCTAGGAAATTATGATGCAAAATCAGGATTAGTAACTCCTAATTTAAGGCAAAAGTATTTTTAGGGATGAAGAAATTCACCATATTTTAGCAAACATAGCCTAATAAAAATCTTTAAACAGGAAGAAATAAAAATCCTAAATCAGCATGCAAATAATGATATAACTTCAACATACCAATAAAGCAAAAATTGACAGATTTGGAAGAATATTCATAGCATAAGTTTTTTTAAACTTTTCTTAATAAAAGAGAAAGCAAGTAGAGCAAAAAAAATGTAGGGATAGGTAACATTCTTAGCAAAGTCAAATTACAGAAATACTTAGATCCTCATACTCAATAATACTCAATAAGGCAACTACACAAAGAAAGTACATGTGGAATATTCATAACATTTTATTATCTACTAGGCTTTAACCAAGTCTCAACAAAACAAAATGTGCTATCGTATAGATGATATCCTCTTAGCAAAATAAAATTAAATTGGAAGTAAAGAACAAAAAATATTTTTAAACCACATATTTGGTCATTTAAAAACCCACTTTTATGTAATTTGTTAATCAAACAAGGTGTAATAATAGAAATTTAAAAATAGTAGAACTAAATCATATGGAAAATGTTAGTATCCAAACTTGGAAAATGCTGCTCAGATAGTTGTTAGAGGGGAATTTCTAAACCTTAAATGCTTATGTTTTAAAAAGAATGTTTAAAACACACTAAAAAAAAAAAAATTAAATGCCTTCAGTTAATTTACAAAATAGAAAGTATTTTGAATATGAGAACTTAAAAAAAATTTCATCCTGAATAATTTTTTAAAATAAAATAATATATCATACTTAACATTGTACTAAAGGTATGGTATAAAATAATAATAATATCTAATTTATATTTTTATTTATTTTTACTTTTTAAAGATTTTATTTATTTATTTGACAGACAGAGATCATAGGTAGGCAGAGAGACAGGCAGAGAGAGGAGGAAGCAGGCTCCCGGCTGAGCAGAGAGCCTGACGTAGGACTCGATCCCAGCATCCTGGGATCATGACCTGAGCCCAAGGCAGAGGCTTTAACCCACTGAGCCACCCAGGCGCCCCTGGAACCCTCTTACACTGTTGGTGGGAATGCAAGTTGGTGCAGCCACTCTGGAGAACAGTGTGGAGATTCCTCAAGAAGTTAAAAATAGAGCTTCCCTGTGACCCTGCAATTGCGCTACTGGGTATTTCCCCCAAAGATACAGGTGTGGTGAAAAGAAGGGCCATCTGTACCCCAATGTTTATAGGAGCAATGGCCACGGTTGCCAAACTGTGGAAAGAACCAAGATGCCCTTCAACAGACAAATGGATAAGGAAGATGTGGTCCACATACACTATGGAGTATTATGCCTCCATCAGAAAGGATGAATACCCCACTTTTGTAGCAACGTGGATGGGACTGGAAGAGATTATGCTGAGTGAAATAAGTCAAGCAGAGAGAGTCAATTATCATATGGTTTCACTTATTTGCGGAGCATAACAAATAACACGGAGGACATGGGGAGATGGAGAGGAGAAGGGAGTTGAGGGAAATTGGGGGGTAGATGAACCATGAGAGACTATGGACTCTGAAAAACAACCTGAGGGTTTTGAAGGGGCGGGGGGTGGGAGGTTGGGGGAGCCAGGTGGTGGGTATTATGGAGGGTACTCATTGCATGGAGCACTGGGTGTGGTGTAAAACTATGAATTCTGTTATGCTGAAAAGAAATGAAATAAAAAAATAATAATAATATCTAATTTTTAGAGTTTTAAAATAAGCTTGACCTACAATATTGCACAATTAAGTACATGATACAACAAGCAGGATGAAGCAATGAAAGGCATAAAACCTTCAAAGAAAGAACAAACTATTTCTATTTGTAGATGACATAATTGTATATCTGAAAAACCCAAGAGAATCCATGGAAAATCCATTGCAAACACTAGGAGAACTTAGCAATGAAACTCTAATATTAATATACAAAAATCAATGGCTTTCATATGTACAAATAATAACAAACTAGAAGATATAATGAGAGAGAAGACACAATTTACACAAACAACAATAAACAACAACAACAACTTGGTTATAAGGTTAACAAGAGCTACGTAAACTTACATGAGGAAAATTTTGTATTTCTGAAATATAGAACAGTACACTTGAACAAATGAAAAGACAGACATTTTAGGATAGGAAGACTGAACATTGTAAAATTATCAATTACCCCTAAATATCCCCTCCATACCTATCACCTCTCAAGCATCCTTATCTAACATTACAGATAAGTCCTCTACTCCTAAATATCTATCTGGTGAACTAGAAATACTGATTCCACTGATCTTCAGTATATTCCTTCAAGTGCACTACTCCTGTGCTTAGCCCAATACCTGACACATAGTGAGTGATCAATAAATATAAATCATAACTTTCCTTGTAAATGTATCGGGTTATCAATAAATCTAATGCATTTCCAAAAAATATGAACAAGCAAAAATCACTAAGAAAATCTAAAAAGGAAGAAGAAAATGAAGGAGGCTAACTGAAATATATATTAAAATGTTGTTATAAAACCTATATTTAAAATTGTGTGGCATCCAGAAAAACAGCATATAGTATGAGAAAAACAATGAGACAAAAGAGACTCCAGAAACAGTGTATTTTTTAATCTGTTGTATGATAAAAATGGTACCTCAAATCAAAATGGGGGGAAAATACAAAATTACTAATAAATGGTATTGACAAAACTGAATAGCCATTTGGAAGAATATATCATTGGATTTATATTTCACAACATACACCAGTATAAACTCCAAACTAATTAGATATCTAAATGCAGATAAATGATGTTAGATACATAGATGATAGATAGATGAGATAGATAGATAGACAGATAGATAGATGATAGATAGATAGATAGATAGATAGATAGATAGAAAAAGGAAGGGAGAGAAGGAAAGAAAAAAGGAGGGAGGGGACATAGGGAAGGAGAGGGGGAAAAGTGACAGAAGTAAGATGTGAGTAAATTCCTCTGTTACCTAGGAGAGTGGGGAGAAGTGCCTAAACATGACTCAATGTCCAGAAAAAATAAAACAAAAATAGGTCATTTTGAACATTTTGAAAAATTGAAATAAACAAGCTTTGTAAGGCAAAAACAATAACAAGTACAAGCAAAATCAAAAGACAAATGACAGTGATAAAACAGGAAAAATTATTTACAATTTATGTCTAAGTCTTTCCATAGCCCAATATTCACTGGTTCTAGATAAAACTTTTCCAGTCTTTTCTACAATAAAAGTATTTCCTTTTGATCAAGCCTATGTTAGATAAATTCAATTCTCTATTACACACTAGACAAGAAGAGCTTTTCATAAAAACAGGAATATTTTAAAGCCGTTTCATCTCCAATAAAATCTCTGACAATATATGACCTATGTCCTATTGTAATCATTGATAGCTCTTGCTTGCTCTCAAAACTCTCGTACTTTGAATGATGAATTACGTTAACCTTGTTTGTAGAGCAAATGAAGACCAGTTTTCATCAGTGTCACAGAAGGACTTTCATCCACATTAGCTGGCATTCATGAACTAGCAGATTCAGGTACCCTAACCATCCCTCCCTGTGCTGTTGCACCACAAACTGTTAAAAGGCCAAACTCTTACAATTCCAGTAATTGGAATGAAGGCTAAATACAATTAATTCTATAAGTTTTAACTGTTATGTTTGATTCTCCTAAAATTACACCATATAACTGGAGTATTAGGAAGGCTTGCTGACAAAATGAAAATGAGTAGGTATTAGCAATGCCTGTAAACCCTCTATCTACCCTCAGAAGTTACAAACATATGTTTTTCACTTTTCCTGATTAAAAATTCCATCCTTTATCGTTTGTATTCTGGCCTAAACATTGGCAGTATCAATAGCATAAGATAATATGCACTATTAGAGAAAGTAGGAGAAAACACAATAATTTACCACGATTTAGCTCAAATCACTGAAATGGAAAGACCTAATACAAGTGAAAAAGATATTGTGCTAACTCCCTATGTGTGCTAAAAATAGCTAACAGTGACTTTCTCACTTAAGAAGGACTTCCTGAAGGCAACTGAATAAAAACATGCATAGCTTCCACAGTCCCCACAGAGCCAACTCTGTGGTAATGGTTTGGTCATAGTTCCTCTAATAGATCTACTAATAAAATTTTTGAAGCAAAATTAGTTTCTTTCCAGTAGCCAATGAATTTACAATGATCATTTTTACATGGCTATTCACCATAAATAAGCTAGACCTTTATCTTGCAGCATCACTGAAATATAAGCAGGCATATTTCTTTGTAGAAATATACCAGAGTGATGTGCTACATCCATTGACCTTTCGAAATAATCTTGCTCTGTGAACAAAAGGCAATGTTAATTTCCTCAAGAATAAGAGCTGATGCAGTTGTCAAAGATAAAGCAAAAAGGACACAAAAGCAGCAAACTCCAAATGTGCTCTGGATACTGAAATAATGATAGCAAAGGAGATCAGTGACCTCGAGAATGACAACGAACTAAAGTGGGATTTAGAGGTCCCTAAGTATAATGTATTCACTGACACTTTTTATTTCAAATGGACAAGCAACGGAGCAGAATTAATGCCCTGTGGAACTCATGGCTGTGCATTGAAATCCACCAAGTTACCAAGACTTATGGGCTTTCCAAACAACCCAGGTGAAGGTGGCACTCTTTACGGTATGCCTAACCAGCAGAATATAGATTTGATTCTCCAACCCTTGAGAAAAACACAGAGCAGTCACTTTGAGCTAAGACTCCAAATTACAGCTGTGGTTCAGCTTAGATTTTTTTTTTAATGAAACTTGCTGACTAAGGCCATAATATTTGATTTATCTTTTCCCTTTAATGGTGTTTATCAGAATAGAATTGGTCTCTTGTTACCACTCTGAATACATTGGGCTTTGCTGGATACCTAGCTGGGTACATTTACTCTAACCTCATTGTGGCTATCAGGAAATGAATTTGCTAATTAATAGTAGAAACCAAAGAAGAAACAGGAAGAGTAAATGCAAAAGGATAACATTCTTTAGGAATGCTGTAAAACTGCATTTCGGACCGCTCCCTCTTGGCCAAATAACACACAAAACAAAGCATCCAGGGGCTGTCAGCCATGGAGAGGCAGAGAAGAGAAAAGAACAGCAGATTGAATATAGAAATAATTTGTCATCTCAAAAGACTTCTAAAGTGCAATAAAAGACTGTTTGGAATCTAATTGAAATGATTCTGGGAATGAAATGACATCAGCGCTCAGTGAAGGCACATTAGGAAAATACAGTTGCTTGAGTGAAAAACTAACGGAGCCCTCAGTTTGGCCTAATGGTGCATGGGGAAAGGCACCTCCCAAGGTCACTCACTTCAGCACCACCACAAATCAATATGATGGAACACCCTGATGACACTAGGCAAGCCCCTTCATAGTGTGTGGCAGTGAGAACACTCTAACTTCAAAGGGAAGTACTTAGGATAAGAGCATAAAAAAGAAGAAACAGGGCTTTACCAAACTCTACAAGAATTCTGTTAAGCTTTGCTCCTTCCCCTACTGAAATGTAAAGCACACATTCGGAAACAGAAAGGAAAGCCTGAATCCTCCATTTCCTTAGAATAATTCTGTTTCACTCAACAACTTTAACTGAATATTACTAAGTATTAGGAAGACTCTGTTCTTAGCACTGAGGACCCTGCAAGTCATAACACTTGTTTTTATGAAGTTGCTGTCTAGTAGGGAATATATGATAATAGTACAATGTTCTTGTACTAAAAACATACATAATATGCAGAATGATGGACTCCATATGAAGAATTCACACATGTGAGATGCTTAAGTGTGATGTTGATGGTGAATATGAGTTGGCCATGCAGATAAGGCAGAGAAGAAGGAAGCAATTGGAGTGCACAAAACTGCTATTGCCAAGAAACACAGAAAGACATTGTACAGCAGGAGTCAAGTTGCTGTCCAACTGTGGGTGCCCTTTTAAGTTTAGACCCTCAGCATGAACAGAGACTTGCTGGTAAAATCTTCCCTTGAAAGAGTTGTCAATTTTCTTTTTCTCCAATTTCTCCTCTCTACATTTTCCCTTGAACCTATTCCAAATAGGTATTTGACTCTACCATTTTGCTAAAATAGTTTCTGCCAAGATCACCAATAATCTTTATGTTGCTAAATCCAAAGTCAATTTTCAATCCTTAAAATTTTGCCTACCAAATTTTTTTTAATTTTTATTAACATATAATGTATTATTTGGCCCAGGGGTACAGGTCTGTGAATCATCAGGCTTACACATTTCACAGCACTCACTATAGCACATACCCTCCCCAATTTCCATAACCCAGCCACCCTATCCCTACCCTCCCACCCCCCAGAAACCCTCAGTTTATTTTGTGAGACTGAGTCTCATAGTTTGTCTCCCTCCTGATTCCATCTTGTTTCACTTTTTCCTTCTCTACCTCCACAATCCCCCACTCTGCCTCTCAAATTCCTTATATCAGAGAGATCATATGATAATTGTCTTTCTCTGATTGACTTATTTTGCTCAACATAATGCCCTCTAGTTCCATCCATGTCATTGCAAATGGCAAAATTTCATTTCTTTTGATGGCTGCATAGTATTCCATTGTATATATATATATATATATATACACACATATATACATATATGTATATATACATATATGCTACATAGTATTCCATTGTGTATATGTATATATACATATATGTGTGTGTACATATATGTATGTATGTATGCATATATGTATGTGTATATACATATATATACACATATAAATATGTGTGTATATATACATATATGCTGCATAGTGTGTGTATATATATGCTGCATAGTGTGTGTATATATACATATATATGTGTGTATATATATGCTGTATGTATATGTATATATATACATATATATATATGTATATATATGCATAGTGTGTGTATATATATACTGCAGTGTTTTATATATATACATACATATATGTATATATACACATATATGCTGCATAGTATTCCATTGTGTATATATATGCATATATGCTGCATAGTATTCCATTGTGTGTATATATACATGTACATATATGTATATACATGTATATGTATATACATGTACATATATATGTATATACATATATGTACATGCATATATACACAATGGAATACTATGCAGCCATCAAAAGATAGAGATCTCTCTCTATATATATATAAAACATATATATATATATAAAGAAGATGTGGTATATATATACCACATCTTCTTTATCCATTCATCTGCTGATGGACATCTAGGTTTTTTCTATAGTTTGGCTATTATGGACATTGCTGCTATAAACGTTTGGGTGCATGTGCCCCTTTGGATTTGATCTATCAATATTTAATTAGAATATACCACATCCTCCTTCTGGGGATACATTGTTCCTTTGACTCCTGGGACACAAGTCTTTTGGCTCTCCTCCTATCTCAGAGGACCAGCCCCCCCACCCCACTTTATCTCCTTTGCAGTTTTCCCCTCATGTTCTTGTGATATAACTGTTGGAGAAACTCAGGACTCAGCCCTCAGACCTCTTCTTTCTTAATGGAGACTAACTTCCTGGGACATCCCACCCAGTCCCACACTTTTAAAAAAAAATGTATATGCTGGTGACTTCCACATTTATACTTCTGGCCTAGATCTCAAATATAAACTCCAAGTTTATAGATCTCACTGCCTACTAAACATTTACATTGTAATTCTCATAGAAATTTCAGCCTTACCACATCCCAGAGGAAACTTCTTACTTCTCCCCCAGCTTGTTCCTACTATAATCTTTCCACCTCAGTTAATGAGGACTTTCCAGTCCTCAGACATGCAGAGCAGTCTCCCACTTCAAAGACTTTGTACTTACTTTTCACTCTGTTTCTAATGCTTTCCCCTCATGGAATAAAATAAAATAAATATATAAGTAAATATATACTTCTATATAAACATTTATGTATAAATAAGTGCATATGTAAATATAAAATAAAATCCTTTACCCTCATTTTCCTTAGTACCTACTGAAATATCACCTTTGCTAAACTATGCAAAGAGCCCAGATGTCCATTGACAGAGGAATGGATAAAAAAGATATAATGGACTATTACTCAGCTATCAAAATGAATGAAGTCTTGACATTTGCAACAACATGGATGGAACTAGAGTGTATTGTGTTCCATGGAAAAAGTCAAAGACAAATCCCATATGATTTCACTCATATGTGGAACTGAAGAAACAAAACTGATGAACACAGTGGAAGGGAAGGAAAAATAAAATAGGACAAAAACAGAGAGGAAGACAAACCCAAAATAATTTTAACTATAGAGAATGAACTGAGGTTGCTGGAGGGGTGGTGGGTAGGGGAATGGGATAATTGGATGAGCATACACCTCATAAGGAGGGCACTTGATGTAATGAGTACTATGTGCTATATGCAACTGATGAATCACTAAATTCTACCCCAAAATTAATAATAAACTATATGCTAACTAAGTTGAATTTAAATAAAACTAAGTAAGTAAATAAATAAATAAATATGTCCTCAGCAAGGTCTTCCATAACCACTTATTATAAAAGAGCAGCCCTTCTCCCTTACTCTTGCATTCTTTATTTCCCTTTCCCTGCTTTTTCTACACTGCACTATTACCAGCTTAGTCTAT
>PISX010021517.1:0-33440 GCA_004024625.1 Mellivora capensis
AAAATTGACAAACCTTCAGGTAGACTGGAAAAAAGAGAGAGAGAGAGAGAAGTAGTAAATAACTAAAGCCAAAAATGAAAGTGGGGACATTACTACCAATATTATAGAAATAAAAAGGACTATAGAGAATTTTATGAGCATCTGTACAGAAAAAGCAAACAAACAAAAAACAACAACAATAACAACAAAACCCCAAAAAGATAACCTATATGAAAAGGACAAATTCCTAGAAATACACTACCAAAGCAGACTCAAGAAGAAATAGAAAAAAATCTCAACAGATCTGTAACACATAAACAGGTTCAATCAGTAATCAAACACCCTCCAAAAATTGAAAAAAAAAGATCTAGTAATAGATGACCTCACTGATGAATTCTACCAAGAACAATTTACAGAAAAATTAACACCAAGCCTTCTCAAATTCTCTCAAAGAATAAAAGAGGAGGGAACACTTTTTAACTCACTCTATAAGGCAGCATTACCCTGACACTGAAACCAGACAATAACAGTAAAACTACAAACTAATCTCATGAATATAGATATAAAAATTCTCAACAAATTACTAGCTAATTGAATCCAGAAACATACTAAAAGCATCACACCCTGTGACCAAGTATTTATTCCAGGAATGTAAAGGTGGTTCACCATACAAAAATGAATCGATGTGATACACCACATTACTAGAATGAGGGAGATTAAGGAGGGCACATGATGTAAAGGACACTGGATATAATATGAGACTGATGAGTCACTGACCTCTACCTCTGAAACTAATAATACATTATATGTTAATTAACTGAATTTAAATAAAAATTAAATAAACAAATAATTTTTAAAAAACAGAATGAGGGGGACGCCTAGGTGGCTCAGTTGGTTAAGCAGCTGCCTTCGGCTCAGGTCATGATCCCAGCATCCTGGGATCGAGTCCCACATCGGGCTCCTTGCTCGGTGGGGAGCCTGCTTCTCCCTCTGCCTCTGCCTGCCACTTTGTCTGCCTGTGCTCGCGCTCTCTCTCTCCCCCTCTCTCTCTGACAAATAAATAAATTAAAAAAAAAAACAGAATGAGGGAAAAAAACACATAATCACCTCAATTGATATATAAAACGAATTTTAGGGGCACCTGGGTAGCTCAGTGGGTTAAAAAGAATTTTAAAATTCCAATACATTTTCCTGATTTAAAAAAAAATACTCGGAACAAATCAATGAAACTAGGAACTGGTTCTTTGAAAGAATTAATAAAATTGATGAACCCCTAGCCAGACTTATCAAAAAGAAAAGAGAAAGGACCCCAATTAATAAAATCATGAATGAAAGAGGAGAGATCACAACCAACACCAAAGAAATACAAACATTTATAAAAACATATTATGAGCAACTATATGCCATCCAATTTAAAAATCTGGAAGAAATGGATGCATTCCTAGAGACATATAAACTACCAAAACTGAAACAGGAAAAAATAGAAAACCTGAACAGACCCATAACCAGAGTAAGGAGATTGAAGCAGTCATCAAATATCTCCCAACATACAAGAACCCAGGGCCAGACGGCTTCCCAAGGTAATTCTACCAAACATTTAAAGAAAAATTAATACCTATTCTCCTGAAACTGTTCTAAAAAATTGAAATGGAAGGAAAACTTCCAAACTTATTTTATGAGACAGCATTACCTTCATCCCAAAACCAGACAAAGACCCCACCAAAAAGGAGAATTACAAACCAATGACCTTGATGAACACGAATGCAAAAATTCTCACCAAAATACTAGCCAATAGGATCCAACAGTACATTAAAAGGATTATTCACCACGACCAAGTGGGATTTATTCCTGGGCTTCGAAGCTGGTTCAACATCCACAAATCAATCAATGTGATACAATACATTAACAAAAGAAAGAACAAGAACCATATGATACTCTCAATAGATGCTGAAGAAGCATTTGACAAAGTACAGCATCCTTTCTTGATCAAAATTCTTCAAAGTGTAGGGATTGAGGGTATATACCTCAATATCATCAAACCCATCTATGAAAAACCCACATCAAATATCATTCTCAGTGGGGAAAAACTGAGAGCTTTTTCCCTAAGGTCAGGAACACGGCAGTACTGTCCACTATCACCACTGCTATTCAACAGAGTACTAGAAGTCCTAGCCTCAGCAATCAGACAACAAAAAGAAATAAAAGGCATCCGAATTGGCAAAGAAGAAGTCAAACTCTCACTCTCTGCAGATGATATGATACTTTATGTAGAAAACCCAAAAGACTCTACTCCAAAACTGCTAGAACTCATACAGGAATTCAGTAAAGTGTCAGGATATAAAATCAATGCACAGAAATCAGTTGCATTTCTATACATCAACAGCAAGACAGAAGAAAGAGAAACTAAGGAGTTGATCCCATTTACAATTGCACCCAAAACCATAAGATACAGGAATAAACTTACCAAAGGGGCAAAAAATCTGTACTCAGAAAACAATAAAATAGTCATGAAAGAAATTGAGGAAGACACAAAGAAATGGAAAAACACTCCATGGTCATGGATTGGAAGAACAAATATTGTGAAAATGTCTATGCTACTTAAAGCAATCTACACGTTTAATGCAATCTCTCAAAATACCATCACTTTTTTTCAAAGAAATGGAAAAAATAATCCTAAAATTTATATGGAGCCAGAAAAGACCCCAAATAACCAGAGAAATGTTGAAAAAGAAAACCAAATTTGGTAGCATCACAATTCCAGACTTCAAGCTCTATTACAAAACTGTCACCATCAAGACAGTATGGTACTGGCACAAAAACAGACACATAGATCAATGGAACAGAAAAGAGAGCCCAGAAATAGACCCTCAACTCTATGGCCAACTAGTCTTCGACAAAGCAGGAAAGAATGTCCAGTGGAAAAAAGACAGCCTCTTCAACAAATGGTGTTGGGAAAATTGGACAGCCACATGCAGAAGAATGAAACTGGACCGTTTCCTTACATCACACACAAAAATTAAACTCAAATGGATGAAAGACCTCAATGCGAGACAGGAATTCATCAAAATCCTTGAGGAGAACACAGGCAACAACCTCTTTGACCTCAGCCACAGGCAACAACCTCTTTGACCTCAGCCACAGCAACTTCTTCCTAGAAACATCACCAAAGGCAAGGGAAAAAATGAAATACTAGGATTTCATCCAGATTAAAAGCTTTTGCACACCAAAGGAAACAGTCAACAAAACCAAAAGTCAAAAAAACCAACTGACAGAATGGGAGAAGATATTTGCAAATTACATATCAGATAAAGGGCTAGTATCCAAAATCTATAAAGAACTTATAAAACTCAACACCCAAAGAACAAATAATCCAATCAAGAAATGGGCAGAGGACATGAACAGAGAATTCTGCAAAGAAGAGATCCAGATGGCCAACAGACACATGAAAAAGTGCTCAACATCACTCAGCATCAGGGAAATACAAATCAAAACCACAATGAAATACCACCCCACACCAGTCAGAATGGTTAAAATTAACAAGTCAGGAAATGACAGATGTTGGCAAGAATGCGGAGAAAGGGGAACCCTCCTACACTGTTGGTGGGAATGCAAGCTGGTGCAGTCACTCTGGAAAGCAGCATGGAGATTCCTCAAAAAGTTGAAAATAGAGCTATCTGATGACCCAGCAATCACACTACTGGGTATTTACCCTAAAGATACAAATGCAGTGATCCAAAGGGGCACATGTACCCAAATGTTTATAGCAGCAATGTCCACAATAGCCAAACTATGGAAAGAACCTAGATGTCCATCAACTGATGAATGGATAAAGAAGATGTGGTATATATACACAGTAGAATACTATGCAGCCATCAAAAGAAATGAAATCTTGCCATTTGCAATGACGTGGATGGAACTAGAGGGTATTATGCTGAGTGAAATAAGTCAATCAGAAAAACAATTATCATATGATCTCCCTGATATGAGGAATTTGAGAGGCAGGGTGGGAGGTTTGGGGATAGGGAAGGAAAAAAATGAAACAAGATGGGATCAGGAGAGACAAACCATAAGAGACTCTAATCTCACAAAACAAACTGATGGTTGCTGGGGGAAGGAGGGGTATGGGGAGGGTGTTTGGGTTATGGACATTGGGGAGGATATGTGATATGGTGAATGCAATGATATGTGTAGGCCTGACAAGTCACAGAGCTGTACCCCTGGGGAAAATAATACATTATATGTTAATAAAAATAATAAAAAGAAGAAATGCCATGACTCAGCAATTCACTTCTATGTATATAATCCCACAAAGAATTTAAAAACAAGTACTCATGTACATGCATACTAATGTTCATAGATGTAGTATTCACAATAGCCAAAAGTTGAAAAGAACACAAATGTCCATCAACAGAAGAATGGATAAAGAACATGTGTTATATACATTGCAGTGGAATATTATTCAACCATAAAAAGGAATAAATTATTAAAACATGCTATAATATAGATGAACCTCAAAAACACGTGCTAAATAACTCAAAATCCAATCACCAAATACCATATATTGTATGATTCCATTTGCTTTAAATATCTAGAAGAGGCAAATCTATAAAACAGAAAGCAGATTTGTGGTTTCAAAGGACTGTGGGGAGGGGATAATGGGGAAGGACTGCTTAATGGGTATGAGGTTTTCTTTGGGGGTGATGAAATGTTTGACTTGACAGAAGTAGTTGCACAACATTGTGAATGTACTAGATGCTACTGCATTGCATACTTTGAAATGATTAATTTTATTTTACATGAATTTCACCAAAAAAAAAAACCAACATTACTTCATTTGAAATATATTCAACTATTAGATCCCTCTCTCTTCTCCAATAATGTTAAAATAGCAACTAAGAGTCAGATGTTTAAAAAAAATATATAAAAACTTAATGGGAGGGGTGCCTGGGTGGCTCTGTGGGTTAAAGCCTCTGCCTTCTGCTCTGGTCATGATCCCAGGGTCCTGGGATCGAGCCCCGCATTGGGCTCTCTGCTCAGCGGGGAGCCTGCTTCTCCTCTCTCTCTCTGCCTGCCTCTCTGCCTACTTGAGATCTCTGTTGGTCAAATAAATAAATAAAATCTTTTAAAAAATGGGAACTGTATTAGTCTGCTAGGACTTCCATAAGAAAATACCCAGATGGATAATTTAGAACAATAAAAATTTATCTTCTCTCAGTTTATCTCTCACAAACAAGAAGTTCAAGATCAAGATGTCAGCGCATTTGATTTCTCCTGAAACCTTTCTCCTTGGCTTATAGATGGCAGTCTTCTACCTGTCCTCACATGGCCATTTCTCTGTGTGAGCACCTCTCTTCTTTCTTTTCTTCTTCTTATAAGGTCAACAGTCAGATTAAATTAGGGCCCCACCTCTATGCCTACCCCTAGGCATACGGTTAATCACCTCTTTAAAGGCCCTACCCCCAGACGCCTTTGCAGGGGTTAGGGCTTCAACATATGAGTTTGGGGGGGACAATTCAGTCCACAACAGAGATCAATGAAACAACATCAGCTAGTCAGACTCACATACATCCTCCGCCTAGAAGGTTTTCCTTAAATTAATATTTAAATTTAAACAGTTTCAACAAGTTTTTTGTTGATGTCATCATTGGAATTGAACAAAATTATACCAAAGTTACTTGGAAGAGCAAATATATGAAGTAGTCACAAATTTGCAGAAAACAAATGAAAGGGAATTTGCTATATGAGATATTAATGTATAGTACAATAATGTATACTATAACAATAAAAACAGTCTGAGATAAACACCAGAACAGGTCATTTCTTTCTTGATAAAACAGGAGTGAAATGCCCAGAAACAGACTCAGGTATGTACTAGAGGGTGTTATATTGAAAAGCTAGTATTTAAAATCAATGGAGAAATAATTTGTTTTTTAAAAAAAGGCACTGGAATATCGAGATAACATTTTGCAAATAATATTAGGTTAGATTTCTATCACAAACCATCTACCAAAATAAAATAGAGAAAGCTTTAAGTGTTTAAAAAATATACGCATACCTACAAATACATACATATGAGCATGCTACATAAAGAAGTACTACAAATCAATAAGACAAACAATCCAACATAAAAATGGGCAAAAGATGTGAACAGGCGCCTCTTAAAAAGGATACCCAAATGGCCAACAAGCATCTGTAAAAGGACTCAACATCATTAGTCATAAGAGAAATACAAATGAAAACTCCAATGAGAACCAACAAACCCGGAACAGCCAACAATAAAAGGCAAACATGTAAAGTAACTTGAACTCCTTTATGTATTGCTAGTGAGAGTGTAAACTGCTTCTACCATTTTGGGAAACTCTCTGGCAGTATTTACTAAAGCCAAATAGAGTCTATCCTATGACCCAGGAACCCTATACTCTGGTATATTACAGATAAGCACTCATGTCCACCAAAAGACATATACCAAAAAATACTTCATAGTTCCAAGCTGTAAACAATCTAAAGTCAATCAACATCAGAATTGATCAATAGTTTGTGGTATAATCATACAATAGAATACTGCTCAGCAATCATAAATAATACTTACTACTACATGTAAGAATATGCTTGAGTGTCCCAGACATAATGATGAATAAGAGGCCAGAACAAGAGTCATATTGTCGGATGTTCAAAAGCCAGAAAAACTAAGCAATGGAAGCAAAGATCAGAACAGTACTTAACTTTGAGAAGGGTATTCACTGGGTGGGGACAGAGAGAAACATGCTAGAGTACTGGAAACGGTCTATCTCTTGATCTGGGTGCTGTATGTGTAGATGGATACATAAAAATTCATCAACCTTCACATTTTAGTGTTGAGCACTTAATTCTATGTAAGAAAAAAGGAAGTACATACATACTGAAAAGTACTAAAAGAAAATATAGATGGAGAACATTTATGTAATCTTAAGAGAAGGGGAAACCCAAGATAAAAACTAGAAAGAGAAAAATGAATTTAACTTCATACAAATAAAAAAATGAAACTCCTACATGGCAAATAAACTAGGAAATGTTTTTACAATTATATAACAAAGAATAAAAAATTTAATATGTAGGAAGAATTAAAAATGTTTAATATATAGGTAACTCTCACAAATCAGTAAGGAAAGACAAGGGTATGGTAAGGACATTTACCAAATACAAAAATAAATAGCCATTAAACACATAAAAAGAATACAAATTAAAACAAGATACTATCCTTCACTTATCAGACAGGCAAAAATAAAAATATATTTAGGGACGCCTGGGTAGCTCAGTTGGTTGGACGACTGCCTTCGGCTCAGGTCATGATCCCGGAGTCCCGGGATGGAGTCCCGCACCGGGCTCCCGGCTCCGCGGGGAGTCTGCTTCTCCCTCTGACCTTCTCCTTGCTCATGCTCTCTCTCAAATAAATAAATGGGATCTTTAAAAAAAAAAAAAAAAAGAATAGTGTTGGTATAGGGAAATAGCTCTCTTGCATATTACTTGTGGAGCCACAGAATGGCAACCTTTCTGAAAGGCAGTTTAAAATATAGTACTTTCCAAAGACCAGAATGAGCACATTTCCTTAGCCAAACAATTCCACAAGTAAAAATTCATTTTAAGGGAAAAAAACAAACATGACAAGCTTGTAAAATTTCTGTACAACGATGGTCAGTGCAGCACTGCTAAAAGCAACAAAGTACATTCATATAATAGATCACATATAAATTCTAAAATAGCCACTCTTTATGAAGCACATATGAACTAATTACATGTATTATCTCATTTGGTTGTCACAAGAACTCTGAGAGCTATTATACTATTCCCATTTTCATCTGAAGATGAGAAAATTGAGGTTCAGAGAAATAATGAGATTTGCCCAAGCTCAACAATCTAGTGAGTGACATACAGAATTAAAACAAACTTGGTCTGACTCCAAACGCCAGTGTTCTTCAATTTAGATCACATCATTGACAAGGAAGAACATTTATACCACAGTGCTAAATGAAAATGCAGTTTATAGAACTGCACGGTTTGATTCTATTTTGTAAAATATACGCATAACTATAGCTATTAGACATACAGACGTGAGTGGGGAAATTCTAGAAGGATATATGTTAAAATGTTAATAAATGTTCTTCTTTGGGTGTTTGGGGAATTTTTTTTCTTTATGTTTGTTTTTCTTACTTTTCTACAGTGATTAAATTCAATTTATAAATAGAAAAACAAGTCTATAAAATCAATGCCTCTTTGAAATTGTAAACCATAGCCTATTGCCTATTTGACCACAAATGTGAAATCTATTTCCTCCACACATTTTTAAATAAATAAGGATCCTTCATACACTTATACTCAACAAACACATCTTGAGCACCTACTACGTTCTGGGAACTATTACGTAAATGATGTTATTTCCGTGTACCTAGATTCTCCTATTTGCTTCTAAGTATGGCATCAAGGGCACCCCCTCCCTCTCATATCTTGATCACAACTATCTGCATTTGGATTTTAAGTTTTATCCTTAATTACTGAATGGAATTAAACCCATACTAAAGGCATATCTGGTATGATACTACCAGTGGTTGGCCTGTCTCAGTGATTTCAGGCTTTGAAGAATCAGACAAATAAATGTCTCATCAGACACCACCTCTGTACTGCCCCACTCCCGAAAGTAGGGGGCATGCTGGCCTGAAGTGGATTCTTTTTTTTTTTTTTTTTAAAGATTTTATTTATTTATTTGAGAGAGAGGCAGTGAGAGAGCATGAGCGAGGAGAAGGTCAGAGGGAGAAGCAGACTCCCCGTGGAGCTGGGAGCCCGATGCGGGACTCGATCCCAGGTCTCCGGGATCATGTCCTGAGCCGAAGGCAGTCGTCCAACCAACTGAGCCACCCAGGCGTCCCTGAAGTGGATTCTTAAAGTTTATTTCAAAACTTTACGTGGAGGGCCACATCTCACAACCCAGACCACAGTGACCACCATCATCAGGTGCAAATTCCCCACCTGTTATATAGTCCTTCTCCTATCTTCCCCCCACCTTTCTTACTCCCTCTCTTTCCAGAACCCTGGGTCCTAACCCTAACCCTCCCTTCTGCTATAAGCCCATCAAATGGGGTGATTTTAGAGCCCATTCTCACTGGATCTCCTCTCTTCCCTTTAGACCTCCATGTATGTCTGATTCAGAAAACAAACAAAACAATCCCCCTCCACACCACACACACACCGTGGGGCTTTCACAGCCCCAAGTTTCCGCAGCCAAGACAGCTCTTCCCAAAGGGGAGGAAAACAGCTGCTCACGTGTCCCTAGGGACAGAGAAGGAGGCGATCCCGCAGCAGTGAACGCCCAGGGGTCTGTGGTGGTGAGGGAGGGGAAGAGAGCCAATCTCTCCTCTCCACACTCTCAACTGCGAGGAAGGATCCATCGGGCTTCGCTAACGTGAGTGTTAGGGGGAGTAAACTCTTCCTGCTACCACTGAAAACAGCACGGGCACTGTTCGTACACGCAGGATTTTTCAAGTGGTTTCTTAAAAATAAAAGAAACAAATCAAGGTTTTGGCCACATCACGACAATACCGGTTAGTCTGAAGCCGACGCGCAGTTCCCAGGGGCATTCCCTGGCGCGGCGCCCAGCACGAACCCGCACTGGGGCACCACCGCGAGGAGGCGGGCGTCGGCGGCTCGGAGCGTGGATCTGATTGGATGGCAGCAGCGAGCGCCGAGCGTGTGTGCTGCCCCCCGGTGGTCGGCCGCAGCCTCCCGGCTAACACTTCGGTGGGGATTCGAGTCGGGGTACCTGAGCGTTCTCGGTTCACACGCCCGCTGTGAGCTTCCACAAGAAAAGGCGGCGGGTACAGTTCTGGGGCGTCGATTCACAGAGCCCGGAGCCTAGTGGCTGGGCAGCGGCGACCGCCGCGTGAGGTCATCACCTCCTCTCACGACAAGGGCCCCGCCCTGCGCTCGCGTCCGCACTGAGCGTCCGCGGACTGGGCACTCCTGGCGCCACACAGAACCCGAGGCGCTCTAACCCGGGCAGGGTGGCGCCTGAGCACCCAGAAGAGCTGGCGCACAGAGGCCTGAACAAAGCTGTGGGCGACAACGTCGCCCACGCCATGAAGGTCACCTAGGAGACCAGGTCGGCCCCACCCACCGCGTCTGGCAACCTAGACCAGCCCGGGCAGAAAATGGAAGAGCCTTCCGAAGAGGCTCCCGCAGAATCCTTGGCACCTGAAAGCACAGCCAAGTCCCCAGATGACAGCCACACAGATGTCCAGGAAGACAACTGGCAGAACCAGGATGAAGAAAAGGTAGAGGACCAGACTGATCCCAGAACGGCTGAGCAGGCTGCCCAAAGAATGTCCGGACAGACTGACCACAAAGGATCTGAACCCACTGGGCTCCAAGCATCCGATCAAGCAGATCTCAGGGCATCCGACCACGCTAATGTTGCTCAGCGTAGTGCATCTGATCAGGACGACCAAAGAATGTATGAACAGACAGACAGGAGGACATCTAGACAAACCAATCGTGTACAGGTGGAAGAGACTGACAGCCAGATGTTTCTTCCACGTGAACAAAGAACTTCTGAGCAGACTGAAGGCAGGAGGTCCCGCCAGGCTGAAAGCAGAGATTATGGGCAGATTGACCGCAGAATGTCCAGCCAGACTGAGCCAAGAGCTTATGAGCAGAGTCACCATAGATTGTCTGTCTCATCAGAACAACGAGCCTCTGAACAGATTGGCCACAGAATGCCCAGCCAGTCTGATGACAGAACTTTAGAACAGATCGACAGCAGGTTGTCTGGCCTGGTCGAACGAAGAACTTCTGAAAAGATTGGTCATAGACCATCTAACCAAGCTGACCTCATACCATCTCTAAAGCCTCACCAAGAAGTGTACGAGGAAGCTGCTGTCCAAGCTGACCGCAGTGCCGATCACCTTCCCATTGACAATGCTGACTACAGCGACGAGATGGAACACTTAATGGCTGAAGAGAATTACTACAAGGACTACCTAGCTAACTATGGAGCACCTGGCCAATATGATGACAGAATATTTGCCCAATTTGGTGACATTAAGGGGTACAAAGAAGCTGAGCCCAGAATAGAACCCTGTGAATTTGAGACCAGAGAAACCACCGGTGACAATTCCCCAGTTTCTGTTGAGACTGACAATGAAAGTGAGACCTATCTGCCAGCCTTTGGCTCGTTTGGTGCCAGATTCACCAGTGATTTGCAAGCAAAAGACCAAGTCTATTCCCAAAGATTCCCCTATATCTCACCCAAGTCGGACTATATCATCAGTCAAGAAAAAACTGAAGCTGTAGAAACCAAGCCTGTAGGTTAAAGGGGCATTTGATAACCACCTGGGGGATTGGAGGCCAAGGCAAGGGCCTGTTGTGGTGGTATGGGGGCAGGGAGAGGGTACATGTTGAATCAAAGATGAGGAATAAACCTGCCTGTTGCAGTTGATTCAGGAAGGGCAGGAGATCCCTGAAAGGCAGGAAATTGGATGGGAAGTAGATTTTCTGTTCTGTCTGCTACAGGAAGGGCATTCAGGAAGGATCATGAGCCAGGATTCAGGAGACCTGGGTTTCAAGACCTAGTTCTGCTGCCTGCTCTGGGACACTAAGTCATTTCCCCTCTCTGGGATTCCTCCAAAGGAAAGGCTTTTGGAATCAGTTGGAGATCCCTAAGAAGGGAAAAGTATTTGAAGTAGATTGGAGATGTGTCAGGTACGTCCCGGAACTTGAGGTGCATTATGTTGCCAGGGGGACCAGTCAGGTTTGTCATCAGAATGTGTCTTTTCTCCAGCTCCTGGTGTTCAGGTCCCTCCAACACCAGATTCCACTGATAACAACAACAATAACAACAAAACTTCCTGGATCTTTTCAGTTTATTAAAGACTCTCTGCTGGGGGGATATTTCTATTTCAGGATGATGTTCCAGAACACCAAGAAGGAAGGAAATCTTTTGGATACAATCAAACTTATAGGAGGCAGTTACCTCCTATTGTATATGAAGATCCTTATCAAGTTTCACTACGATACATGGAGAAGCACCACATTCTGCAAATATTCCAGGTAAACCTCTCAACCCCGTTCTTTAAGAGTGACTTTTACAGTGATTACAATATAAAAGACAAACTTGGACCTGGCTCGTAGAGGTACAAGAATGGGTCTTTGTTATAAAAAGGATATAAACTCATTGAGAAGTCAGTAAGTGCACTGAAATGTGTTAACCAAAACTAGTAAATGAGAAACATTAAAGAATGAGGGTACCTGGGGGGCTCAGTCAGTGGAGGTAATGTACCGTAGGCTCAAGTCATGATCTTGGGGTCCTGGGATCAAGCCCCACATCAGGCTCCTTGCTCAGTTAGGAGTCTGCTTCTTCCTCTCCCTCTGCTCCTCCCCACCTCATTGTCTCTCTCTTTTAGATAAATAAATAAATAAAATTGGGGGGAAAAAAAGACAAAAAACAAAGAATGCTGTAGTATGAAGCCCTTCAGAGGGATTAGAAGTAAAGCAGGTTAGTTGATAGGGAAAAAGTTGGCCAAGGCTTAAAGCTTGAGTCAGACTGGGAAGGAAAGACAAAATATTGGCAATTGAAAAGGCAAGAAAAAAGCTTTTTCAGGCACGAATATAATACTTTCACAAGATGACCAATCTGGGACCACCTAAAAACTGCATTCCTTAGGGAGAAAAAGTAGTAGTTGAAAGTTGCTTTTAATTCTTGAAGTTACAAATTTCATTGACCTCAGGATATGGGGCTGGAGCCTCCTTGAAAGTGTGACATTTTCTTGATCAGTAGAGAATTAGAAGAGAATATCACATTTATATAATTTTTTGTTATTTGGTGGGTTGTTTTTGTTTTTCCAAATATTTATTTTTATATTAATATTATTACCCAGCAAGGCACAAGTATGTATATTTAATTTGTACATGTAGTAACGTTGTGGTTAGAAAGGTGTAAAATAAAAATGGCCTACCTCAAATGAAAATGTGCAAACTGGGAGAAAAAAAAAACAAAAACATTTAAACTGGGAAAGTGTAAGTTTAGAGAAGTAGGGTATAGAGGCAAGACGCAAATTATGCAATCTGTTAGCCAAAGCCCCAACCTAACTTTGCCAATTCTCATCTTTGTGATTTGGAGAAAATTAATTAACTTCAGTGAATCTTAGTTTCCTCACATAGAATAGAGTGATTTTACTCCATCAACCCTGCTCTATGCCTTTTCATTTTTTTTTTTAAAGATTTAATCCATTTTTTTGACAGACAGAGATCACAAGTAGGCAGAGCAGCAGGCAGAGAGAGAGGAAGGGAAGCAGGCTTCCTGCCAAGCAGAGAGCCCGATGCGGGGCTCAATCCCAGGACCCCGAGATCATGACCTGAGCAGAAGGCAGAGGCTTTAACCCACTGAGCCACCCAGGCGCCCCTGCCTTTTCTTTCTTAAAATATCCTTTTGTGGGAGAGTGTTAATGGCTGGGTTTTCTGGCTTCAATCAGAGAACTACTAATTATTAATGAATTGAAGAAAGTAGAAATCAAATCATTTTATAAATAATTTCCTTCATCTGTCAAGGAAAAACAGTACTTGAGAATACAACATTATTATATGAAAAATTAGTTATCAAGTATGTGCTCAATAGAAACATATATGAAATATGTAATTGGCATGGGTGCATTAAACGGATATTAAATATTTTATACCTGAAACTTGCCCCATTGTTATTCCCTGCAAATGAGACTTCTGCTTACTTTATTATAATTTTTTGAGTTATTAAACAACAACGAAGTATGGAAGTGAATTTTGAAGTTTTGTATATGCTTTCTCATTTATTATTAAAAAAATTAAACATCTTTTTCACCTTTTAAAATCAAATACCTCATAAGGAAGTTTCTATGTAAAGACATATCATGTTTTTAATTTACTCAAAGACTTTTCTTTTGAATAAAGATAAAGTGATTAATTCATTAATTTCTCAGGCTAGGAAAATCACAATTCTCAAAACAAAAACTTTGTCCAAAACTTTCTCACTACTTGTTTGATCTTGGAAGCTAGAAAAATATCCATTGCTATTTATTATGAAATTTTTATTCTTCTAAATTTTACTTTAATTTGCCTTGTTTTATCAGTAGTCAGAAAGTAATTTGTCACTTTGTAGAGATACATAAATTTCTTTAAAAGACTATGGTGTTAGGTTAGTGCAAAACGTAGCTTCAGCTAGAACCTGACCACTTCAGCTCAGAACCATAATTTGATGCCTCATGCTCTCTCTCAGCAGATCACTGAGAACTTAGTCTACGAAAAGCCAGAGGACCCCCTCAGTTTTATGCTGTGCCAGGTATGGAATAGGAGAAAGAGAACAAGCTTTTAATTCTGTTTATTGTAAAATGCAGCACACATACATGCACTCAAAACAAAACATGTCCAACTCCGTGGGTTATCCTGAAGTGAGCACTTATAAAATGTTGAACACTAATGTCTTTTTAGCATTAGCCATATTCATGGGTAAATAGTAACATCTGCAGCGTCCATCTGCTTTTTCCCGATGACTAAGGCAGCTGCATACCTTTTAACTTGTTTATTGGCCATTTGGAAGTACTTTTTTTTTTCTATTGCTTGTCTCTTTCTTACGCACTTGTCACAGTTTTATATGATTTCTAGAAGGGTATGAGCCCTTTGTTGAGTTTCTTGCAGGTTTCTTTCCCTGCTCTCTGCCTTCCCTTTTTATCTCTTGAAGGTATCTTTTGATGAACAGAAATTATTAATTTTGATACAGTCACATTTAATAACCTTTTTAATTCATGGTTAGTACCTCTGGTGTCCTCTTTTGGAAATCTTCTTAGTCCAAACTCCTGACATAGCCCTTTATATTATCTCAAAGAGGGTTGTAGATTTTTTTTTTTTTGGCAGGGTGTTAAACTTACTTTATTTTGCCTTTGACATTGGTATCCAGTCACTTCAGAATTGATTTTGTGTAGGGTATGAGGTGGGATCAAGTTACATTTTCTTTTCTAAGCAGACATCCAATTAACCTTTAGTAAAAGGACCGTACCTCCCATACTGCTTTTTAGTTGATTTTGACGGTATATTTGTTTATCCTTGCTCCATACAAGACTGTCTTAATTAGTATACCTTAAAATAAGTCTTAAAATCAATCAGAGCAAGTCATTATATCTTACTTTTCTTAAAAAATATCTTGTTTATTCTTAGGCCTGTGCATTCCCATATCAATATTTGTAGTTATTTATCAAGTCACAAACACATACACACACAATTAGAAACACACACTGATGAGATTTTTCCTGGGACTGTGCTGAATCTGGAGATCAATTTGGGAACAAGGGATGGCTTGAAACAATGAGTATTTCTAATCCTTTATCCTCTGCATTTACTTAGGTCTTTAATTTCTCTCAGTACAGTTATTATTTGCACGAAGATTTTACATATTTTTGGTAGACTTATTCATAGGTATTTTACAATTTTGATGCCTTTGTAAATAGAAATTTTTGAAATTTCAGGTTCTATATGCAGGCATATAGAAATACAGCAATTTTTTTGCTGATATTATATCCAGCAACCTTACTGAATTCAACTTATTAATTCTAAACATGTATTTGTAGATAGTGTGGGTATTTCTACATATATAATCATATCATTTGCAAATAGTGACAGTTTTATTTGATCTTTCTGATCCTTATCCTTTTTTTCCCACTTATCTTATTGCATTTATTATGTATCTTCTCTTTGCCTCTTCAGATTCACCTTTTTCTCTTTACTACCCTACAAAGTAGCTAATCCATATGGACTACATCAACAGGCTTTCATTCATTCTGACTTCCGGATGGGTTAAACCAATGGGAAAATCTGGAGGATGATTGGGAGGAGGAAAGAGAGTGAGATCAGGTTTATTTCCCTGGTCTTTTCCCTTATGATTTATCTTGAGTTGTCTGGAGGTCGCTGCTCCTCTTAAGACATCTTTTTACATGACTCTTTGCTTCTGAATTCCAGTAATGTCCTCTCCTCTTGACCTTCAAGGTTAAGAGGTTATCTCCACTTTTACTGGCTTTGGATTATTATGTTATCTTCTGTGACTCCCCTTTGCCTATTTCTTTTGAATGAACCCTTTCTGAATGAACCTTCATTGAATTCTATTTTGAATGTGCTGTCTATTTTCTTTTGGGACGCTGACTGATACACTACACTAGTTAGGGATATCCAGGAGAATTAATATTGAATTGAAGTAGCTACAGTGGTTCACTTTGCTTGCTCTTGATCTTTAAAAAAAAAAAAAAAGTTTTCCCTATTTAACCATTAAGTATGATGTTTTGGGTGTTCTATAGATACTATTAACCGTATTAAGGAAGTTGTTGTCTTAATCTGTTTTCTGAGAGTTCTTCATCATGAATCATTAACTTTATCAAATTATTTATC
Organism: Mellivora capensis; assembly: GCA_004024625.1. Classification (NCBI taxonomy): domain Eukaryota; kingdom Metazoa; phylum Chordata; class Mammalia; order Carnivora; family Mustelidae; genus Mellivora; species Mellivora capensis. The sequence continues at coordinate 16,408 of PISX010021517.1, forward strand.
TGTATCTATTGAGATGATTGCATGATTTTTTTCTCCATTATTCTGGTAATGTAGTAAAATATGTCTATTTTCATTTTCAAAACTTTTCAACCATACATTCAGGAAATTACACAAGTCAAAATTGTACAACTTGACAAATTACCACTAATTTAATAGACCCATGAAACTACTGACCAAGTCAAGAGATAGAATGTTACCAGCACCTCAAATCCCATGTGATGCCTGTTTCCAATCACTACCCTTTCTCTTCCACAAAATAACCGCTATTCTGACTTCTAGATTAGTTTGGCTTTTTAAAGATTTTTATATAAATGAAATCAAATATTATGTACTATTTGAGGGCTGGCTTCTTTTGATCAACTATGTTTATGAGATTCATTCATCTTATGCATATTCATTCCTTTTCATTTCTGTATCCTCTGAGTTAGGCTTTGCGTTGTTCTGAATAATGCTGCAGTGAACATTTGTGTACTTACCTCTTGGTGCATATGTACATGAATTTCTATTGGGTTCATACCTAGAAAGAGAATTGCTAAGTTGTAGGGTATTGACCTAAGTTCAGCTTTAAAAGATGGCTGCCCAAAAGTTTTCCAAAGTACGTTGATCAGTTTATACTCTCACTTAAAGTGGCATTGCTCTGCTTTTCTTCATGTTTCTTATGTGGTGCTTTGAACTTCTAGGAACTGTGGGCTCATGGTCTTCATCATATTTGGAAAGTTGTCAGCCACTATTTTTTCAAACATTTTTCTGTCTCAGCTTCCTCCTCTTGGAACTCAGTTACACATATAATGGGCCCTTGGAAGTTGTCTCACAGGTCACTTGATTCTCTATTAAATTTCTTCCCTCTCTCTATATCATTCTAGATACTTTCTATCACTGCGTCTTCAAGTTTACTAATCTTGTCTTCTGCAGTGTCTAAATTCCCATTAATAATAAAGTATGTTTCTCACTGCATACACTATAATTCTGTAGTTTCATCCCTAGGAGTTTAGTTTGTGTCTTTTCTAGAGTGATGATATCTCTACTTCACTTTTTGCACAGAGACTACAGTTATAATAACAGTTTTAATTTTCCTGCTTCTTTATATGCCTGGTAATTTTTTTTATTGAGCTGTAATTGACACGTAACATTGTATTCGTTGTAGGTATATACCTGGCAATTTTTGATTGGTGTAAGATATTATGAATTTTGCCTTGGTGGGTGGTGGAATTTTTTTGTATTCTTATAAATATTCTTGGACTTTATTTTGGGGCCCCGCTAATTTACTTGGAAACAGCTTGATCTTTTCACATTTTGCTTTTAAGATTTTTTAGAGGAGCAGAAGAGTTTTCAGTCTAGGGCTAATTATTCCCCACTACTGAGGCCAGACCCTTTTGAGTATTCTACCCAATGCCCCATGAATCATGAGATTTTCCAGTTTGACTGGTGGTGATAGGCACTATTCCTGTAGATCAATTTGCTGAGGGCTCTGCTAGTTTTCTCACACACATACACTGATCAATATTCAGAGGATAACTTGAAGGGGACTTTCTGCAGCTTTCCAGAGTGCTTTCTGTGCCATTCTCTCATCTCTGGCACTCTGCCCTATGTACTTATATGTAGTATCCAGCTCTTTTCAGAAGAAGTCTGCTAATCCCTGGTTTAGACCATTAGCATTTAACCTAATTATCAATATGGTTGAATTTAGAGCTCTCATTTTATTATTTTTCTTTTTGTCTTTTTCATTCTTCTCTTCCTCTGTCATCACTTTCTCTTAGATTATTTGAATAATTTCAGTATTCTACTTTAATTTGTATATTGGTTTTTAGCTATACCTCATTATTTTTTAGTGATTGCTCTAGGGATTGCAATATGTATTGCTAACCTTCCACAGTATACAATTAATACTTGTAGTGCTGCACATGAAAAGGAAACTTTATTATCATACAGAGTCCTTTAGTCCCCTCTATTCTTTTATGTTAAACTTGTCATATCCATCACTTTCTACATAAGTGAAAACTCCCACAAGACAATAATTTTGGCTTTAAATAATCATATGTTTTTTAAGGAACTTAAGAGAAAACAAAAGTCATCTTTTACATTTACCTACATAGTTTCTGTTTCTAATGTTTTTTCTTCCTTTGTGAATTTTTTTTATTTCTCTCTGAAGTTATTTCCCTTCAACCTGAAAAACTTCTTCCGGCATTTTTTTAAAAGATTTTATTTATTTATTTGACAGACAGGGATCACAAGTAGGCAGAGAGGCAGGCAGAGAGAGAGGGAGAAGCAGGCTCCCTGCTGAGCAGAGAGCCCCACCCCCACCCGGGGCTCAATCCCAGGACCCTGGGATCATGACCTGAGCCAAAGGCAGAGGCTTTAACTCACTTGAGCCACCCAAGCGCCCCCTTCCAGCATTTTTTGTACTGCAGCACTGATGGCAAAGAAAACTCTTAGTTTTCTTTTACCTGAAAATCTCTGACACATTCCTTCTTGTAGAACATTTTTGTTGGCTATAGAATTCTGAATTGACTTGTCCAGCTCTTAAAAAAGTTATTTTACTCATTCCTGGCCTTCATAGTTTCAGATGAGAAATCCAGTCATCCAAATTATTGTTCCCTTCTACATAATGGGCCACTTTTTTCTGACTGCCTTCATAATATTCTCATTTTCTTTAGTTTCCAGAGGTTTTACCATGCTGTTCATTGGAATTTATGATTTGGGGAGTTAGCTGAGCCACTTAAATCTTATAAATTTATGTCTTTCACCAAATTTTGGAAGTTGTCTGCAAGTTTCTTCAGATATTTTTCTGCTCCATTCTTTCTCTCTCCCTCTTTTCTTTTTGATACTCACATTAACCTTATATTATATATATATTATATATATAATATATATATAATATATATATATTAAGGTCTAATATAATATATATTATATATATTATATATATAATATATATATTGGACCTTGATATTGATATTATCCCACAGATGCCCTAAAGTTCTCTTCATTTCTTTCAAGTTTTCTTGCTCTCCAGGTCAAATAACTCCTTGGCTCTATTTTCGAGCTCACTGACTCTTTCTTCTATCATCTATATTCTCTATTAAGCCCATCCAGTGATTTTTTTAAAATTTTCAGCTCTAAAATTTCTGTTTGGTCCTTTTCTTTATTTTCTACTTATCTTCTGGGATAGTTTATATTTTCTTTGATTTCCAGTATATTTTCCTTGACTTCATTGAACATAGTTATAATAACTGCTTTAAAATGCTTATCTGATAATCTCAAATTGGATCATCTTGCAGTTGGCATCTGTTGATTGTTTTTTCCATTTGTTTTTAACATTTTATTGTGGTAAGAACGTTGACCATGAGATCTACCTTCTTGACAAATAAAGTGTACCTTACATTATTATTGACTATAGGTACAGTGTTGTATAGTAGATTTCTATAGCTTATTCATCTTGCTTAACTGAGACTTTCTGACCATTAATTAGTATCTCCCCATTTCCCCCTCTCCCTAACCATTGGCAATCATCATTCCATTCCTTGATTCTATGAATTTGCACTTTATACCTCATGTAAGGGGATACAGTATTTGTCTTTCTGTGAATGGGTTATTTTACTTCGCATAATGTCTTTATTCATCCATATTGTCACATATTGCAAAACTTTGTTCTTTTTGAGACTGAATAGTATTTCATTATGTGTATATACCACATGGTCTTTATCCATTTATCTGTTGACTGACATTTAGATTGTTTCCACATCATGGCTACTATGAATAGTGCTGCAATGAACATATCTCTTCAAGATCCTGATTTCAATTCTTTTGGATAAATAGAGAAATACCAGAAGCTGGATTGCTGGATTATATGAAGTTCTATTTTTTTTTATTTTTTTTGAGGATTCTCCATACTGTTTTCCATAATGGCTACACTATGTTCACATTCCCACCAATAGTGAGCAAAGGTTCCAATTTCTCCACATCCTTGCCTACAAATTAATGTCTTTGTTGTTTTGGTAATAGTTACCCTAACTGGTGTGAGATGATGTCTTTTGGCATTTCCCTCATGATTAGTGATATTGAACATTTTTTCATATACCTGTTGGTCACTTGTATGTCTTCTTTGAAGAAATGTCTATTCAAGTCCTTAGTCCATTTTTAAATTAGGTTATTAGTTTGTTTGTTTGTTTACTCTTGAGTTGTATGTGTTACAATATGTATTTTGGAGATTAACCCCTTATCAAATATATGGTTTGCAAATATTTTCTCCCATTCTGTAGGTGGCCTTTTGACTCTCTTGATTGTTTCAGTTGCTATATCAAAGATTATTAGTTTGGTGCAGTCCCACTTATTTAGTTTCGTTGCATGTATTTTGTGTGTCATATCCATGAAATAATTGCCAAAACCAATGCCATGAAGCTTTCCCTCTACATTATTTTCTAGGAATGTTACAGTTTCAGGTCTTATATTTAAGTATTTAATCCATTTTGATTATTTTTTAAGGGTCCAATTTCATTCTTTTGTGTGTAAACAGTTTTCCCAGTACCACTTGTTGAAAAGAGTTTCCTTTCCCTCTGTGTATCTTTGGCACCCTATTGAAGATCAGTTGACTGTATACGTATGGATTTATTTCTGGGCTCTCTATTCTGTTCTATTGGTCTGTGTATCTGTCTTTATACTGGTACTATATTGTTGTTTTTATTACTTGTTTTTATTACTGTAGCCTTGTAATATATGGAATAAAGAAGTGTGATGCCTCTAGCTTTGTTTTGCTTTCTCCAGCTTAATATGGCTATTCAAGGTCTTTTGTGGTTCTATAAGAATTTTAGAGGTTTTTTTCTACTTCAACATTCACCAGAGGAATATGACTGAATTCAGTCTACATAACATACTATTCACAATATTCAGACTATGATCTAAAATTATGCTACTTACAAAAAAAACTGAAAATACAATCCATTTTTAAGTGCAAAAGATTATTTTACTTCTTCCTTCTTGGTTTGGATATCTTTTATTTCTTTTCCTTGCCTAATTGCTCTGGCTAGAACTTCTAGTACTATGGTTCAAGTGGGAAGAGTGGGTATTTTTGTCTTGTTCCTGAACTTAGAGGAAGAGCTTTCAGGTTTTCACCACTGAGTATGATGTTAGCTGCAGGCTTTTCCATAAATGGCCTTTCTTATGTTGAGGTAACTTCCTTCTATTCTTTCTTTTTTGAGAGTTTTTATCATGAGAAGGTGCTAAATTTCGTCAATTTTTTTCATCTTTTAAGACAATCATGTGATTTTTATTCTTCATTTTACGAATGTGGTATATCACAACAGTTGATTCTTGTTCATAGTATACAGGTGTATTTGCAGTATTTGTTTTGTAAGTGCTTATTCTTGCATATAGAAAGCAGTTCTTACTTTTTTGTATAAAACATACACATTTAAGGTTTTATCACATAAGTCTTACTATGTGGTATTTTCACTTATTTAGTTCAAAATGGTTTCTAATTTTCATTATGTTTCTTCTTCAACTCATGGGTTTTGGGACATTATTTATATAAATTACCAAATACTGGATTTTCTAATTGCCCTTTGGTTAATGATTTCTGAGTCATTTGCACTTTACTCATAAAACAAGATTTCAAATATTTGAAATGTGCTGACTTGCTTTATGATGCAACATATGATTAACTGTGAGTGAATTAATTGGGGTTGAAAAATTTATTCTGCAATTATTAGAATATACCCATTAGATTAAGTGTTCTTAATATATTCATTAGATCAAGTTTGCGAAATGTTGTTCAAGTCTTACAGTATGATTGTGAATTTTCTTGTCTCCTTTAGTTCTGTTAATTTATGCTGTGTGTGTGTAGTTACAGTTATGTTATTAGGCATATATGAATTAGAATTCTTATATTATTCTGGTAACTTGAACTTTTTATCATTAAGAGGCATATCATGAACTCTAATGACTATTTAGTATTGTAATAGCTATATCAGATTTATTTTAGTCAATTTTAAATGATATAATATGCTTATTACTTTTAACTTTACTCTGTCATTAAGTTTTAGATGGCTTTCTTATAAATAGCATGCAATTTTTTATATTATTCAAATCTGACATGCTTTTAGTTTTAACTCATTTATACTTGACATTATTAAAGATATATTTGGGTTTGCATCTATTATCCAACTATATGCTATTTGTTCTACCTGTTCTGTTTATTTTCCTCTACTTTTTTCCTCTTTTATCACTCTGTTTTCTATTAGTTCAGAAGTTATACGCTCTGAATTTTTTTTTGTTGGTTTCCCATTAGGGTGGTTTCAAAAAATTGATAGTCCTTATATTTTTAGAGTAGTTTTTAGGTTTACAAAAGAACTAAGCAGAAAGTACAGTGAGTTCTCATTTACTTCCTTCTCCTTTCCCCATTTCCCACCCCTAATTTCCCCTGTTATTGACACCTTGAATTGGTGTGGTACATATCTTAACAGTGATGAACCAATATTGATATATTATTATTAACTAAAGTCCATGGTTTACATTAGAATTCTGTGTTGTGAATTCTATAGGTTTTGAAAAATGTATATGATATGTATCTGTAATTACAGTATCACACAGAATAGAGTCACTGCTCTAATAATTACTTTCAGTATTTTTTAATGGGGGCACCTGGGTGGCATAGTGAGTTAAGCATCTGACTCTTCATTTTGGCTCAGGTCGTGACCTCAGGGTTGCAAGATGGAGCCCTGTGTGGGACTCTGCACTCAGTGCAGTCTGCTTGACACTCTCTTTCCTTCTACTTCTCCCCAACTCTGCTTTCTCTGTCTCTCAAATAAATAAACAAATCTTTAAAATATATATATATGTTTTAATGGTTCCCCTGAAATTACAATAGGTATACTGGACTTACCACTCTAAATTATTTGTACTAGGACACTACAAGGACTTTTGTATTTTAAATGTGTATATACTTTAACCCCACAAGATATGGTAATTCCAAGTTGACCAAAATTGCAAGTGGAAAAAAATTCTTTTTCATTCTCTTCAGGTACAGGAAATGATAGAAAACAGAGACAAAAGTGAAACCTACAAAGAATGAATTTCTCCTCAACATTGTTTACAGCCCTCAATATCAACACTATGTTCTGTCTCTCACTCTGAAAAAATGATTTTTGAATGGTCATTGGTAGTGACTCTGCCTAGATATGTTCTTAATTTTTAAGTAAAGATCTATAGGGTATCTACTTCAGAAATGCACATGATAGTTACAGATACCTCTGGCTAATCATATAAAATATATACATGTTAATCTTATCCATGCATTGGTATTTCAGACTCATTCCTCCAAAGCACTGCACAATATCCAGTTTACAAATCTCAAGGAGGATCAAGAAAATAATATGACCAATTTATACATAGTTCTCATAAAGCATACAAATCTATCATATCTCCAAGCTGTTTATAAAATTTTCAACCAGAAAATATGTGGAAAATAATTTTTAATAGCCCTTTTTTCCCCTCTCTTAATGGAAAGTGATTGTTGTAATCTCTTTTTTCTTGTCTTTTAATATCTCCAACATATTTTTACTGTTTTCCTCTTTAACCCTGCCTGTTATATTCTGCCATTAATAGATGGGATTTAATCTAATCCTTGGGATATCTCTCCTCTGATTTTTAACCTAGAGCAAAATTCAAACATATTATGCAACTATGTACACACCTGTATACATAGTACCTGTGGGAAAGGCAGAATCACACTTCCTCACTACCTTTATCCCCTGAAGAGTATCGACATTATATGGATTGTGTAACCAGTGGAACTGGTATTTAAAAGCAAAAGCCTTAACATGGTCTGTCTGGTATGAGAGTATCTGCCCAGCAATCATAACTGACATGATCATCTAATACTATTTTTGTAATCTGAACCTTTTGTTTAATTTCTATTGGAATATTAAACCAGATTTGATTCTTTACACTGGTGATTTGGTGTGATTATGTGGTTGCATCACAATGAATTAAGTTTCTGTTTAAATGGTCAAGCACAATCCTACTTCTTTTATGCCTGAATTTCATTTCTAATAATTATACAATTATTAGATAATTTCTGCTGATAACTTCAGAGTTTAATTAGTTCCTTCAATTGCCCACAAATTGTGCCTGTGCTCAGTCTCAATAAATGTTCTCCACTCAAGAGAGGAAGCTTGTCTGTTGATTGTGGGCTAGCAAAACCAAATGAAAGCTGGATAACTTAAGGGAAAAGTTTGAATAACATGACTAAGGTTATAGTCAGTTGGTTGAACAAAATAACCCAAAGATTATTAGTGTTTGAAAACTTGGATGTTATCAGTAATATCTGAAACTAAGTATTAAATTTAGTTCACTGGTTTTCAGCCCTACCACCAGACCGATTGACTATACTTCTCAAAGCAGAACACTTCAGACCAGACCACCCCAGTCATTTCAGCCCTTCTCATTGGCTTCATTGCACAACTGTCATTTTGACCTTTTGCCAACAAGGCAGTGAACCAGAGGGGATGAGGTTGGTATGGCCCCATAATCCTATGTGGGCACATGTAACTGAAAGGAGAAGGAAGATGGGAGATCAGGTTCACTTTCAGTGACTCAGGCTCTCTACTAAAAGAACTGTGTAGTGTAGAAGATCAATCAGCCAAAAGTATATTCTGTTCTTAGTCCCTAAGTGGTAAGAAGTAATCTCAGGCCCCAGGTGAGAATCTAGGTGAAACAAGTTAAGAGGGGAAGTGGAGTCTCAGAGAAGGCCTTTTCTGAGTAGCTAAGAGAGGACACGGATGGCCACGTGGAAGAAAAGTATCATGGGGAGTAAAAGTTTCAATGTCAGAACAACTAGAGATAAAAAGATATGATCTCCCTTGAAGGAGTCCTCCCAGGATTCTTCTGAAGAAGGAGTTGTTCCAATAGCTATGAGGTGTGAGTGTTCCAAGTGTTAAATGAGATAACACGTGAAAGCACTTAGAACAGTGCCTGGCACTGTTAGCTGTTATTATTTTAGTGCTATTATTATCCACAATATTAATATTCCATTTTACCTGAGTAACCCTAATGACCCACCCTCACTGCATTCCCTGCTAGCCTGATCTCACTGTAACAGAAAGTAAAGCTACTAGACCAGTTTTCTTGGGCCTGTTCCCTCCCCTCTTCCATTTAAGGAATAAATGTGAGACATCATTTATCATTAGGGAATTGGAAATCAAAACCAAGATGAGATACCACTTCACACCCAGTAGGATGGTTATAATCAAAAAGACTAACCAAAACAAGTATTGACAGGGATGTGGGAAAATTAGAACACTATACACTGTTAGTGGGAATGTAAAATGAGACAACCACTTTGGGAAACAGTCTGGCAATTCTTCAAGAAGTTCAATGTCTTATTATCATATGACTCAGCAATTTCTCACCTGGGTATATACCCAAGACAACTGAAAATCTATGGCCCTACAAACCCTTGTACACACATGTTCCCAACAGCATGCATAAGAACCATAAAGTGGAAACAATGCAAATGTCCAGCAAGTGATGAATGGATTTTAAAAATGTGATAATTGACAGATGAATGGAGAAACAAAATATCATAAATACAAAGGAAGGAATAGTATTCAGCCTTATAAAGGAAAGAAATTCTGTCACATGCTACAGTCTGGGTGAACCTTGAGGGCATTATGCTAAATGAAATAAACCAGCCACAAAATGACAAGTAGTGTATGATTCCACTTATATAATGTATCTAAAGTAGGTCAGATTCATAGAAACAAAGTAAAATGATGGTTACCAGTGACTGGGGGGAGGGAAAAAAGGGGAGTTGTCTAGCAAGCATAGAGTTTCAGTTTTGCAAGATGGAAAGTTCTGGAGGTCTGGTGCACAACAGTGTGTATGTACTTAATATCACTGAGCTGTAAATTTAAATATGGTTATGATAGTCAATATCATGTGGTGTGTTTTTTATCACAATTTTTAAAAATGAAAAATGAAAAGTGATATATATATAAGTGGAATATTTGTTATAAAAAGGAATGAAGTCCTGATACACATCTATGACTTGGATGAACCTTGAAAACATTCTGCTAAGTGAAAGAAGTCAGACACAAAGGCCACCCGTTATATGATCCCATGTATGTGAAATGTCAAGCATAGACAAATCTGTAGAGATAGAAAATAGACTCGTGGATGTCAGAGGCAAAGGAGGAAGGGTAATGGGGAGTGAATGCAACGAGGATGAAGTTTCTTATGGTTGTGATGATAATGTGCTGGAATTAGATAATGGTGATGGTCCACAACTGTGTTCTAAAAACCACTGCATTATACATGTCAAAAGGGTAGGTTTTATGATATATGAATTACATATCAATAAAGTTGTTATTTTAAAAAGAATAAATGTGAATGTTAATATTTTTAAGTCTAGTTTATAACAGAGGAGAGTAAAGGAGAAACTCAGAATCATTAGGAACAGGAATATCTGAGCCTTCCAGGAGAATTACCTATCTCCTCCATTCTTTACAAATTCCCTTGTTTTACTCTTTGGTCTCTTGCATATGCTTTACTTTTTTGAATTAGCCTCCTGTTATTTATATGTATATGTATGTGTACATGTGTGTGTCCAGCTTTATTGAGCTATAATTAACATACAACATTGTGTAAGGCGCACAATGTAATTATTACAGATATATGTGTATACCATGAAATGATTTCCAAAATAAATCCTATTATTTCTTGACTTACTGTTTTACTTACCCAGTCTCCTCCACTTACCTTCTTTTTTTTCTTATGTAACCAGTGTGAAATATATATAAGTAAGTATGTAAGTGCAATTATGTCTATTATGTTTTTGTGCTCATGTATCTGGGTATATTTTTGTTGACAGAGATGTGGCCAAGTGTGGTTCCAGGAATCTATCTATGCTTAAATCTTCATGTCAGTTATTTGGGAATAATGTAAGGCCAAAACTCAGAATTGTAGGGTTTTTTTTTCATGTGTGGCAAACAATACTAGTGTTCCAGTGCCTTATTAGGCTCTCAAAGGGCCATTTTTTTCTTGTAGCATTGGCAGAATTTGCAATACCCTAACATCCGAGAGAGTGGTAGGGTGGCCTGTTGTTATCAACAGAGAGGAGTCTGTAGGCAGAATTAAGCTAATTCTGTGTTGTAATTTTGCTTAAAAAAGAAAGAGCAGTTATTCTCAAACTCCATTAAAATTACAGTAAAGATTTACAAAAAGAAGTAAACCCATCTTGATACTCAAAGCAGGAGAGACAGAAACCAGAGATTTTTGTGATTTCTGAAAAACAGAAAGCAGATGGGACAGAGCAGGGCCGAAGTTCCACCTCAAAGCCCACAGAGGAGGGAGATGTTTTTCCAGGCAGAGCCTCAGAGCCAAACGCAGTGTGGACAGACACGGGAGAAAGGAGTGAGCTGTGAGTAACAAAGGACTCCTCCTTTCTCGTGACCTTTACACTCTGTTTTAGTCACCTACCCCCAGAGCCACATCATGTCATCACCAAAACTGCTCCAAAATGAAATCACTCATAGAGTCAAAGGACACATCCAGATATGATACCGAACCTGGAGAATTTATAAGGAAGATCTGTGCCTAATTTTTATATTGAGAAAAAAAGTGGGCATAATTTTCCAGCTTCAAAAATGTCCAACCCCAGATGGATCAAATAAATTATGACACATCTATGCAATGAAATTCTATGCACCTGATTAATGTTGCTGGACTTACTGTTTAATTATTTGGATGGTATAGTTGGATCTACTCCATACCACATAGGATCCATACATGTACACAACTGTACATATATTCTAAAGAGATAAGTTAGGAAAAGACAGACTGAAAGAAATAAAAGAATCGGGAAATACAAAATCTTGAGTTAAAAAGCCCTTTTTCAAATTTATTTTTTTTAAATATTTTATTTATCTGACAGACAGAGATCACAAGTAGGCAGAGAGGCAGGCAGAGAGAGAGGGAGGAAGCAGGCTCCCTGCTGAGCAGAGAGCCCAATGCGGGGCTCCATCCCAGGACTCTGGGATCATGACCTGAACCAAAGGCAGAGGCCTAACCCACTGAGCCACCCAGGCGCCCCTGAAAAGCCCTTTTTAAGCATAATGCCAAAGGTGAAAGTCATTAAGGAAAATATTTATGTAAGTGACCTGAAATATTCTAAAAGTATGAAAGAAAGTTACCAAAGATGTAAATGACTAATCAAGAATAATAATTGTGGTGAACATGGCAGGTCAATATCCTAACTATATGACAAATTCCCACGAATCAATTTTTAAAACCATAAATACTCCCACTCAAAAAAGAAGGCCAAGAATGAAGGGACATTTATGGATGAAAACATGTAAATAGCCAAAGAAATATAAATTTTAAAAAATTAGATACCAATTAAATATTATTTTAGACAAAAAACTTTTTAAAGATGGTGACTAACCTGGCTTAAAATGGAGGTAAATGGGCCCTTTCTCACACTGTTGTGGAATGTATGTATATTTTACAACCTTTCTGGAATTCAGTTGGATCACATGATTCTAAACACTTTAAAACAAACATGCTTTTTAGTCAGAAGCTCTAATTCTAGGAATTTACACCAAGGAAAATAATGAAATGTGTTTAAAAATGTATGTATAAGAAAATTCACAACATTATTTTATAATATTGAAAAATTGCAAATCTGAATTTTCAACCTTTAGGATTCAGTTAAATACATAATAACATATTCATATGGCAGGATATAATATATCCATTAAGATTATGTTGTAGAATAATCCCATAGGGAAATGTCTATATCATATTATAAGTGAAAATAACTGGTTTAGATAACTTTAAATAAGTTATGATCCCAATTATGTGGGGGGAATTCAAAGAAGAAAGATCAGAAGTGCCATAAGGGCAGGGATTCCATCTGTTTAATGCCTGCTGGAACTGTACCTGACACATAATAGTACCTCAAATAGTTCCTGAATGAATGATTCTACACCAAAATGTATACTGTGTTTATCGCTGGATAAGGGAGTATAGTGATTTTTATTTTCTGCAATGCACATACATTCATTTTATCAGAGTAGAATAATGAATATTTTAAATGTCGAGAATAATTTAGAGCAATGCATAAAGAAATACAGATCCCTTCATAAAACTGGCCCTTTGGTCACAGTTTTGGCTCTTCTCAAGTATTATTTAATGCAATGGTTGGGGGGTTTTGGGGGGGTTGTTTTGGGGTTTTTTTTCCACCAGGACAAATAAATCTAATTCACCTTAAACCTTCCAAATCAGAAATTCATTCATTTAAAACTCTTCTAGTTTCAGTGAGGCAGCAAAGGCAGAGGAAGAAAAACAACAAGTAAATAAACAAGGTATTTTTTTTACCCTGATTATTTTTACGAAGGAAATAAACCATGTTTACATGAGCAAGAGTAACTGCAGTGGAGAGGGCAGGCTACTCTCAGAAAAGCCTTTAGGAAGGACAAGGAGGCAGCCCAGCACCACCGGGGGAAATGGATTTCCACTCACTGGAATGGCAAGTGTGCAAGCCATGTGTTTGGAGCACACACAGGATGAGAGTCGTGCTCAGTGAAGTTGGTGAATACATGAGCAACTAATAAGCCATGGTGAGGGGCTTGCATCCTACTCTTGAGTACAAAAAGAAGCCACTGAACGGTTTTCAGGAGGGGAATCACAAAGGCTGATTTATGTTCTTAAACGTCCTCAGGACACTTCTGATTAAAAGTATAGCTTTACACTGCATCACAGAATTTTCTGCGCCCGATATCTAATAAACAAAAACTTTACAAAATCAGAAGTATATATACTTACTAAATCAAATTAAGAGAGGCCACAACCTAATTCACTGTTCTTCAAGAGCTGGGGGCTAAGGAAAGAAAAAGAAGTTTCCAGGAGAAAAGCAGAGAAACACACTTATACTTGTAAGAAGACAAAGACCTGGAATTCTTACTATTTTCCTTAAATCTAAACAATATGGCTCTTTTTCACTGTTGAACTTTCTAACCATGAAGGAGTGGGAATGAGTGAAAGGCAAGGAGGAAGGGGCTGAGCCCTGATGGTGGTTTCAGAGCCAGATTCAGAATCCAGAGCTGAATCCAGTTCTTGAGTTTTCTAATGCAACTGAGCAGGCCCAAGAGGAGACAGCAATGGGGACTGGGAAGGAGCAAGCAGAGAACCAGGGGAAGCATGGAAAAATGCGGTATCATGGAAGCCAGAAGAGGAGAGTAGTGTGAGAAGAATGGAGTCATCAGCTATTCTAGTTGTAGCTAAGTGACCAAATCAAAGGAAGACAAAGAAGTGTGTACTGGAATTGGCCAAATAGAGGTTGTTTGTAACTTGACAAGCAGCTTCAATGGAAAAAATGATAAGAGTGGGGGTGAGATTGAATTTGATTGAAGATTTTCAGTGTTCAGTAGTTTAAAATGGTTTAAAAATAGTTATAAAACAAACTAGTTGATTAGGAAAAATATAATCATCCCAGATGCTGAGACCAAAGGGAATATTTAGACCTCTTAGACCCAACATGGGTAATCGGGTACAACATCCTGAACAAAACCTCTGCAGTAAACACAACAGGCTTCATAGACTTGCCCCTTAATACTGGCTATCAGAGATGTTACAGAGGCATTTCTTCATTGGGTGAAAAATTGGGCTAACTGGTTATTTATTGGAATATAGTTATTCCATGTCATCATTCCATATAATAACCGTAATGTTATTGAAATAAGCTAATGTCCTGTCCAATTATAAGAGTCTATTAATAATGGGATGTCCCTTTCCTGGGAGAGGGCTAGGTTTGCTTTAAGAAGTCATCTTGTGGTGGCCATAGTCTAAAATATGAACTGAGTTAAGCATTTATCATCTAAGAGAATATGGGAATGTCAATGTTGAGCAAGAGGAGGGCTGAGTCAGAGAGAGGACCCATTAAAGGCCAAAGAGCCTGAATTCATATATTTCAGTAAAATTTGCAGAGAGAGTCAAGACCTGGTAGAGAAAAAGCAGTCTTCAGAGGAACTAGAGAATTGGCAGAACTAGGCACTTTGCGCACATAGTCTGCAGCTTTGGCTCAGTTATTTCCAATGCAGAAGCTGAGCTTTGATTCGTGACCTCCACTCCCCAAGGAGCTGGTGTGCTCTGGCAGAATTACTTGTGAGCCAGTTTTATAGACAATGTCTTCTCACATATCCCATGAACAATATTCTACTCTCTATTCACCTCATTAACTAGTTAATAGGGAAAAAATCACATTAATAACTTGAGATTTTAATGTCATTTTCAAAGTTACACCAATTGTCTAACTACACTCAAACAGTATAGCCTAGTAGTTAAGAGTGCAGACTAAGAAGACAGACCGAGAGGAGTCTTCACCCCTCAATAGCTCTGGAATCCTGGGCAAGTTAACCTCCTCAAACCCCCCTGCCCTCATCTATAAAATGGGGGGTCGTAATAGTATATATTTCACAGGGCCACTGTGAAGGTTAAGTCTTATAGTGCCTGGGACTTTTAGAAGAACTGAAAATATGGCAGACAAAGTCATGTTTGAGAAAACTTTTTCCATGAAACTGATGAGTAGAGCAAAAATCTTTAAGTAACTCGCATTCCTAACTCAGAACTTCCTGAGGGGGCCATTGCTTTCCCACCCAGCTGACACCGCAACTCCCTCCTTCCCCCAAAACAAAGTTTTAGGGAGAGGAGTGATTCTGAAGAGAACTAGTCCAGTGGTCCCCTGTCCCAACGATGAGAGAGAGAAGCCCCATGGTGGCTGGAAAGCTTGAGCGAGCGTAGAGGACCAACATCGTGCAGCTCAGGAGACATCCAGCCACCAAGTTTGTTAACTTGCCTTGGAACGACCACAGAAAAGGAAAAAAGCACTGGAGGGTGATGGCACCATGGGACAGCAGGTGGAGAGGGACAGACATACTCCTCTTTACCTCCAGATGCCTGGGAGGTACTGATGGTGGATGAGTGGCAATTACTGTCTGAAAAGTAATCTTCCTTTTCCTAGCTAGTCTTTTGTTTTTATGTTTTAGGCTTTTGTGTACACATTATCTATTTTGAGAAGATTCATGTTTATTCTCTCCCCACATAATCCTAGTAATAGAACATAAAATGCCTAGGATATGAATGGAAACATATGTCCTTGTTTCCTTCCTTGCTGCTTTATCACAAAGATTTCTAAAAGAACACACTTTTAATAATTTACATGTTTCTCTCTCTGTAATTGTAATAGAGATCCTTTGTAGGCATAGAAACTATGAAAAAAAAAGAAGAAAATAAAAGCCATGCAGATCACATCACCCAGATATAACCCTGTTGATATTTACTTTACGTTCTTTCTAATTTTTAAATTCACATATATATATGAATGTGTGTATATTATATACGCACACATATACATACATCAAATTGTACAAACTATTTATAACCTGTTCTTTTTATTGTTAGCACTTAGAAGAGTGCTTGGCACATCATGAGTTCTCAATAAATATTTGTTGAATAAATGAGTGAACATATTTCCACATCATTAAATTTTTTCTATGGCATCATTTTTCACAGTTGCATAGAATTGCACTGTGTGAATGATCGTGCATATCTAACCAGGCCCTAGAGAGCTGAGGAGGAATAAGGCCATGAGGGGACACACAGATGCCACGTGCAGGGTCCCCTCAGCAAAGGGGAGTGTACTGCCCAGCTGCTGGGAGACTGGCAAGCCCAGCCTCCACTGTCAGCCCCCTTCAGGGATAGTCTCAGCTACTGAAAGCCACCTTCCCAGGGCACCTATACCTAGGACTGTTCACATAGGGGCCCAATGCAGAACAACTTGGGCAGGCTATCTTCTTCTGGAGCTTTCCGGATGGAGGGAGGGGGGTGCCTGAGACTTCCCACCTGCGTGGCAGTTTGTCTTCTCTGTCTTCCCAATCCTATTTCTTCCCTCTCCTTCCAAAGGCATTAATCGCAAGGGCATTCTCTAATAAATATATTGCACACAAACTTGGTCTCAGAGTCTGCTTCCTGAAGAAACTAAC